>WBNQ01051367.1:0-16081 GCA_013401375.1 Spizella passerina | reverse complement strand
GAGCTGTGCAAAGCAGCCATTATATTTAGTAGGATGGAGGGGCTGGTAATCAGGATCACAGAGTAACTCAGGTGGAAAGGATCAGGACGTCTCTGGCTCAAGCCCCTGCATAAAACAAGGTAAGCTTCAGACCAAGTTGCTTGAGGTTTATCCAGTTTGGTCTTGAAAATCCTCCCAGAGAGGAGACTGACTGCACAGCCTCCTTGCTTTGCTGCCTGGCTGTCCTTGCAGTGAAAAATCTTCTCCTTAAATCTCATGAGAATTCAACTGTCTATGCTCCACTATTGTGCCCAAATATGAACAGCTTGGTTCCATCTTTTCCATGACTTCCTTGTACTCATCAGACACCTGCTGTTAAGTCCTTCCAAAGCCCTTGTATCTCCTGATGGAAGAAGCCCATCTCTCCCAGCCTCTCCTCATAAGGCAAGTGCTCCTGCCCCGATCAACTTGGAGGTTCTCTGCTGAGCTTGCTCTGGGTCATTGGTGCCTTTCTGGTGTTGCAGGAGGCAAAGCTGGACACAGTACTCTAGATGTGGTCTAACAAGTGCTGAGTAAAAGACTTCCTTCATCTAACATCTGTCTTTCAGCCCCAATCCTTTTCTTCACAGCTTTTCCAGGTCCCTTAAGTGGATTGCTTGTACCCTGCCTCCATTTTCGTGTCATTACCGCTTCAGTACAACAATCTGTTGCCTTGCTTTTGAAACTCTCACAGCTCTGCCTTGCAGCCTGCCTGTACTTGCAGTGACAGTTCAGAAAGTTTTCTGAACGTTTGCCAAGAACGTCTTGAGACATTCTGCCATGCCAGCAGTTACACCTGCTGGTTAAGGGCAGAAATTGGTCTCTTAAACTATGCTTGTTTTCAATTGCAACTGATCCATTGTGGTAGGACCTGCTGANTAAAGAACCCTGAAATGTCAGGGGAATCATTCCAGATGTTGTGAAAATGGATGTGATTCTACACACAGAATATTGAACATTTCATTTTATGAGGATTGCCAGCATCACTCACTACAGTGGCCAGACAGACCTGCTCAAGATCAGACTTTTCTATTAGGCCAGGAGCAAACCTCAGCCATGTCTTCCAGGTTGGTAAGCTCTGAAACAAATATGCACAGGAGTGCCCAGTATGCCATAAAAACTGCAATTAATACAGGAATTAGGCACTCCTGCAAGGAGAGGACAGATTATATAATATTCAACAACTAAAACAAGGCAAATTTTCATGGCATTCCAAACTTCTGCGTGGTCTTAGAATTTCAAATTTCCATACCTTCCTTTTTTTACATGCTCTGTCACAATCCTTTCTCAGCCCAAGCCTTCCCAGCTGGTGATCCTGGATATCATCTTTTTTTCCCAGGGTTTCTCAGATTCTTCCTGGTAGGGTCCATCTGGGGGCTTTCCACCTGTGTGCTCTGCATCAAGATCAACAGAGAAAACAAGGTTGAGATCCATCAAGTGAGAAGCTGTGGAAAGACAGAGGGCTTAGTGTTCTTTGACAACATGATTTGAATAGGGAAAGGGAAAGTTTTCCAGGGGGTAATTGGCAATCAATTACGGCACTTAATAGCAAGACTACATATTGACCATGTTGGGGTGCCTGTGGAGTAGGTGCAATAAACACATGAAAATGAACTCATGTGATCAAAATCTGCAAGACAGACTGATGTGCAAATAGAAGGACAAGCAAGGGTTTGGGGTTCTTATTTCTTATGAACATGTTTTTCCCATTCTTCAGCTCAACCTGTTGCAGCTGCTCTCTCAGACATTTCATAAATTTGTAAAACCTTTAGGCCACCAGGCTCAAACACTGAAATAAATAACTTATTAACTATTTTCCAAAAACAACACCATTCTGTGATCTATGATAACAGAAATAAATGAAGTAAAACACACAAAAAATAGAGAAGCTGGTAACATGGTGATTGGGGTGCTCCATTTTAAAACAAGGCTATTGGGCACTGTCAATACCATAATTAAGGATAATACAAACCATTTTTGCATGCTGGTTTCCTGTGATAGATCTGAATTTTCCTCAAAAACTGTAAGAATCTGTAATTGTAAAGGTTACGTAAATCTGGTCAGCATTACACCAGCCTGGGAATGTATTTAGTTTTAATCACTGAAACACATATATTGACAGTTGTAGGAACTGACTGAAAACTCATTAAGGCCTGTTCTAAACTGGGAGCTTAAAGAGGAATTTAGACCTGATCCTCATTTGCTTAAAGTAGTAATGAGGTATTTCAAGAAAATACTTTGTTGGGAACAGTGAGGTGAGAAACTCTGCTCAAATGAAATGGCTTTTTTATGTTTTAATATCTATTCCATACAAGCTAGTGCACATGGAAGGTCATTCAAGCCCAGGGAAATATTTTTCCCATCTCACTGTTGCTTGTTTTCAATTTCTGGAATACAGCAGCATCCAGTGGTTGTGCCAGCCACTGGGGTAAAATCTGGCTGCCCCAAACATGCGCGGTGTGAACACATCAGAAAGATGATAAACAGCAGGAGGCTGCAACCCTTGTGTTCCAGAGGCTGACCCAGAGACACCGAGTGACTGCACTTGCCAAAGGTGACCGTGGGAATCAGCAGCAGCACCAGGCACTGGCTTGCTGACTGGTTTATTGTCTCTGAAACTATCAGCCTCTGAAAGGACATCTTTCTCTCTGATTATTTTTTCTGAACATGCTTTGCTTTTTAACGTGTGGTGAAACATAATCAAAGAACATATTCATTACTGATGTTTGTCCAAGAAGTTTCTACTAACATCAGCCTCTTTTCCTCCATACAATGCCAGTTTCACAGAGTCATTTGCATCACATTGGGGAAGTCCTATTCATGCATCATTTGCAATATGAACCATCTGTTTTACTCAAAACAGAGATAACAGACAATGCAGTCTCAACACTGAAGGGATTCAATTTTTAATCTTTGTGCACATTTGTTAAATAATCTACCTTTGAATTTCAAGCTTAGAAATACTGTCAGAGCAAACATTGGCCTGCAAAGATCATAGTGATTTAATTAAAAATGTATAAAAATGTCAAAGTTGGCTTACTGGCCCTGTGGGAAGGAAATATGGCCAAGTTTCCACCTGTCTTGAGTACATATTGGCTTATATTAATTGCCCCGGAATGAAAAAAATCTTTTCAATCAAAATTAATTATAAATTAAAATTAGTTAAAGTGTATTTGCATTTGATGGTGACACTGGCATATACAAAGCTATATACAATCTCTGTTGTAATGCTGAAATTGTTCTATGGCCCATTCTCAAGATTTCATGTCAGAGGAAACAATAACTTCCTTTTCAGCTTCAGTAGAATATTTATATATTCACATCTACAATAGTTATTCCATCTCAGCAGAGAAGTAGCCAATTTTTCCCTAATTAAAGCCTCATTATGCCATCTTAATAGAAACACATAGCTCTCTTCCACCTCAAAACCCTTGCTAAGTTTTAACAGTGCCCAAGGACACTCCATAAATCAGTAGTGGCAGTACAATTAGTACTGAGGATTTCTTGGCTCTTAGGTTTATATTCAGCTGCTAAGCCAGCTCTCAGTTTCCATCCCCTGCCCACTCTTTTTGGTCTATATCAAGTTTTGTAGGTCATAAATACATGCAATGTCAAACTAAGTACCCCTTATCATAGCCTGCCCACTCACTCAACAAAAAATAAAAAAGCAGAAAAGAAGGTGAATGAATATTCCTTGTCAAAGAATAAACCATTGTCTATTTACCAAAAGAGATAATGTGATACACCCTGAGGGTTCATGGGCTCTTTTCTTCCCCTTTCTGGCAATATATTCCTTGTGCTATTCTGACAATATAATATGTTCTAAATAGAAAACAGAGAGCTAGTTATTTTTTTAATAAGGTATCATATTTTTATTTAACATCCAAGCAACAGCTTCACAAATGGGGTTGAAATGTAAAGCAAGCTGTTTCCTAGCACCAGTGGAAAAACCTTCCCAGTGACATTAAAGGGAGATCTTCATGGACTTCAGCTTGTCCCTGGTTAACCTGGCACACAGAACAGAAGGATGGCTGCATCTCTCTCACTGTACTGGTACTAGACAAGATGTTAAGGGATGGGAAGGACAACTCAAATCTTTTCTCTCTGAACTCAAACAGGTATAACCAGACTAATATATTTAGTGGTATTAAAAGGCTTTCTTCCCTTAGGTTTCTTTTCAACACTTGTTGCCACATTTTGTATGGAGCAATTTCAAAGTCAGTGTCATACAACAGGCTCGGTACTTCTCTTGATGTTTAACCTAAACCTTTCTCTTATCTATTTTCAGCCACGGCTGTGTGTTTCTTTGTCATTCCCTTCTTCAATTCTACAGCAAAATAAACCTTCATTAGATATTGGAATGCTCTCCTTCACGGAATGGGCTGGGATGATTATGTCTCTGTCTCTGCTCAATGTCCCTGAGGATGGAGACCAGGATCTGATTTGACTTTGTGGCTGCAGCAGCACAATGGGGACTGGGGTTCAGCTTGTTGGCCAACAGGAATCCCACAGGAGATTCTCCACTTCTGCACCAATCAATATTTCCTACAATTTCCTTCTAGGTCCAGGTACCTGACCTAACTCTAATAATGAACAAATCTTCTTGCAGTCTCATCTTCATGTAATTTTAGATGCTCCTTTTCAGCCTCACATTCAAATCCTGCTTCTGGGAAATGCTTATTTTAAAATCCATTTCACATTAAACAACCCTCATGTTAGTACTTCACTCCATCCGCCATCTCCATCAAAATTGTGGTTAATTTGACTACTACATGTTTGATCTTGTTCAGTAGTGTTCTTTGCTGTGTTTTTTCTTTCCAAAAGTCTTGGTGAATTCCAGGTGAGGAAATGCTCTCATCATCTGCACTGGGATTTTGTAGAGAATCAAAACAAACAATTGTTCTCTCATGTGTAGTGACACATTAATGCCAAATTTCTCTGCTTGATCTCCACAGATCTCCTTGGTTCTCGAATGACCCATAATCTGTGGAGCATGAAGGATGGGCTGAAAGCCCTGGTACAGCATTTCCTGAACCCTGCAGATTGCAGAGTCCCACTTGTGTAATCTGAAGCTGTCACTGCCACATGGATAAAAGCAGTTCAGTTTAGAAGCATAGAAATGTTCAACTCATTAAATTTACCAGGCCTTCAGCTGCCTTCCAGATGTGGTTCAAAGTGCTGGCTTGAATCAAAGTCTGTTGGTAATTTCTCCAACATCCAAAATTGTTACTGAACCAGATATTATTTTAAGTCAAAAGAAAAAATTCCTTTTTT
The DNA here is from genome assembly GCA_013401375.1 of Spizella passerina. Lineage (NCBI taxonomy): Eukaryota > Metazoa > Chordata > Aves > Passeriformes > Passerellidae > Spizella > Spizella passerina. The sequence goes on along the minus strand of WBNQ01051367.1, from coordinate 10,789 downwards.
TTTTCCACAGGCATAGAAAAAAGACAGATGCTCATCTGCCCTCTGGCTCTTTCCCTTTTATTAATTTTGTGTTTTAGGGAATGAGAAAGGGGGTGAGGGGGCACGCTGGGCTTTTTTTTTTTTTTCTTTTCTATCCATTTGGGTAAAGAGAAAAACTGCTTTTTCCCTCCTCTAGTTTACAGCTGAAGAAGTGTTCTACCTTCTGTATTGTTTCTTTTCAGTTCAATAAAAAGGGTTGAATAAAATATGACATAAAAATCTTATTATTATTATCTCATTTGGTTTTTCAGACTGAGCTAAATGACTGCTAAGATGTGGACGAGAATGAGAAGAGAGCTCACTTTTATACCACAGCCCTCAGAAAAGTTTATTTTTCTGACAGAAATTAAATCTGCAATTTTCAGTAAGGCTACCTTAAGTATAACCATCAGGAAGGGCTTATATCATGTTGTAGCTTCTGGGTATTTCTGTATTGTTGTCAGAATAAAGGTAAGGCTGGTGTCATGAAATGCCAGTAACACCATGCCCAGCATAATGCAGATAAGCTAAAAGCAATGTAACCTTTAAAAAAACATCAAGTTGCTATTTAGCTACTGCACATATTAGCTATCTGGCACCCCAGGCTAGAAAAGTGGATGATGCAAGTGTCTAACCTTTAGTGCAAATATATTTGTATGTGAATTATCCAGGCTTTGTGACCTGTGGCTTCCTTTCCAAACTCACCTTCCGGCACAGAACATGGGATGAGACATTTTTCAAATCACAGCGAGGAAATAAAGAAGGGGGTTTGGCTAGAGAATGGGAGACAGAAAAATCACATAGCAGGGAACAGAGAAAGTGATTCAGGCACTGCCTAATGAAAGTGGGAGACATGCAAGGAGCTGATGCAAAGCATGACAGCAAGAAATATGAAGGAAATATAATGGAAAATTGTTACATCAATTTAGCCTTACTCAGGCACTGTGGACACAATGCTTTTAAACTGCCTGGAGTCCATATCCCCCTTCTTAATGTCCAGTCAGCTGTAACTAGAAGATTGTAGATTAAATAAATACCATTGTAAATGACAACATTCATCTGTCTAATTACCTGCTTGTTGCTGTAATTTATCTGACTTGCAAATCTATCTCCAGAATTGTGGGAATAATTACATTACTCCTCAAATGCAGGAAAATTTGGCAGACACAGATCTTAGTTACAGGCACTGAAAGTGTTTTCAAGCATAATATAATGAGGTATTTTATTCAGGTAGTACACTGGGGTTCTTGGTTGGAATCTCAGTTGAAATTATGATGTACTGTTCTGCTCCATATTCACACACAGAACATATACTTGTTTCAGCTTTTAAAAACCTTTTAACCAAAGAAGCATGCAAGATACTACATGCTGGTTTCACTTTAATGTTTGTGCACACTGCTTTTTTTGAGTCTGTGCAGAAGGCAACAGCCTATAATAAGCAATGATGAGAGATCTATAAATATGTTAAATATTCTTTTTGTTTTCCAGGAGATTGTGTGACTTTGGGTTTTCTTTAGCAGGAGAACAGCACATTAGTAAATTATATTAATGACAGACTCAGGCCTGGTCTTCAATAGCAAGAGATACTCCCCTTAGGCAAGGCAGGTTAAATAGGAAAGGCATGCAGCTATGTCCAAGAGAGGTTGTAATTATCTGTGGCAAGTCAACTGTCTTTGGGCTTTAAGGTGTTTTTTTATAGGACTGAAAACTGAAAATATGAAAATAGAAAGTATCTGCAGACCAGTGGGATATAGGCAATGGTTGTTGTGCAATTCATTTAGTAGTGGCAGGCAACTGCCTTCCAGACCCTCTCCTGCCAGAACAGAGAGGAGTTTATAGGGGAAAGGAACTTAATTCCAACAGTAGCGTGTGGAGAAGTATTACACACTTTAACTGCATTATATCCTCCTTTTTTTATGTGATAATCCTCACACTATGCATATACATAAATAGGTATTTGTTTTTAGCACAGCCTTCTTCCCAGAAACTCCTTTCAAATCATTTTCTGACTAGCAATTTATCTTCTTTTGATATAACATTGATTGTTCATGCAAACGCAATGCAAGCCGAACATGGATATCTCTCCAGGATTAGAGCTGCTGAGTGCCCAGCCTGGGAGACCAGCTACAGCAATAGCAACACCTCCCTAAGCAGAAGGACAGCACATGGCAGTGCACAGAACACATGATTACTGCAAACCACAGATTACAGCCTCCTATGCCCTCCTTGTTGACTGTATACACACTGGTGGCTTGCTCAAAAAGAAGCCTGAAGCACCCTGACACACAGATTAGGACCCCACTACCTTCATTACAAACCTCCATTTCAGATGTGCTCAACCTGCAAGGCTTTTCTTTCTGTTCACCTCTGTAGTAAAGACTTACTGGATTTGAAAAAGAGAGGAGTTCTTTAAGATCTCTGTTTTAAGTATTCATAGTCCTTGGGACATTAGTTTGGAAAAACCTCACTGCCATCAGTCTAAAACCAGTTCCAGCTCTGCTGCCTTACACTGGGGATGGGACAGTGTCACTGAGAGCAGCCAGGATGAAGTGCCAAGTTTCAGCTTGTGTGGTAGTGATGCTGTCTGCACCCAGGCACAGCTCTCTCATTGCAGCCTGTCCAGTGCCTGGCTATAACCCCTTAGAGTATCCTTCCCAGCCTGGGCCCCAGAAGGAGACATTACGCACTGCCCTTGAGTGTAATGACAAACTCAGCATGGGTTGGGGTTTTTTAATTCCAAACTGCTTCCAAATTGCTGTATAGAGCTGCCATGCATACATAACACAGTCTGTCTGTCTGCCACTGATACTTGAGTGCACCCTGATCCAGGATTGGAGGGGGCCATGAAGCTTCAGAGAGGTTGACCAGAGAGGGTGTGGAGTCTCTCCCACTGGAGAGACACAAGAACCATCTGGACACAATCCTGTGCCATATGCTCTAGGACAATCCTACCTGAGCAGGGAGGTTGGACCAGATGATCCCACTTTGGTCCTTTCCAACCTGACCCACTCTGTGAGTTTGTGATTCAGTGAAGTCAATTTTTGCTTGAAAAAGGCTGGGCAAGTAAAAGATATCACACTTACAGCTCAGTCAGGATCACTGTATACCATTACTATGACCAGGGACCTTTTTCCTCTTGATCCCAGTGATGAGCACCTGTCAGTGTCACTGGGAATATGGTACTGTCATGGAAATGAGAAAGACACAGCAGAAAAAATCTGGAAGGAAATTAGAGTAAGAGGAGCACATAAACACGTGCAGTCCTGGCACACAAAGGGACTCCCTGTCCCCAGCCCAGTGCAGGTCTGGCTGCTGGTGGTGGAGCAAGAATCCTCCTCCCACTGGCCCTAGCTGCTGGCACCTGGTGACCTGGTCAATGTGGAAGTGGCAGTGACAGATCAGTGTTTGTACTCAACATGCTCACAGCCATGACAAGTCAGCTGTTTTCCATGTGTCTCTGCTGTTTGCTCTCTCCAGCTCATTAGCTGTGGCCAACACGAGCAGCAGTGGAATGGGGCACAGCTCTGTGTGACACTGCTGGTCTCACATCTCACCTGCTGCAGGTGTGAGCCACAGCCCTTACTCCTCCCTGCACTGCTGCCAGCCCTGCCCCCAAGGGAGCTCTCCTGGCCCTCCAGGGCTCCCAGAGAGTGCAAAGCCCAGGAGCTGGGGCAGTCATCTCTCCCCATCTCTTGGAGGCTGGATAAGCTCAGCCATAGCCTGAGACTTCACTCAGGGGATACCAGGAGCTGCACAACAAGCTTGTAACATGCAGATAAGGCAAAAAGTCACATTAAATTGTGCATGAAATAAAAACTGACCCCCGGTGGAGGTGGCAGGATCAGGCAGCTGAGCCACCCTCACCGGGGCTCTGTCGCTGCATCCTAATGCCAATGCAATTTCCACAGCCTCCAGCTCCACAATCCCTCCTTTGATGTGACTCAGTGATTTTTTCAGGTGGTTAATTCCACAACCTGATCTGCTTTAGCACTGGAGAAGGTTTATACCTGACCTGAATCTCTGCTTCCTTACACAGAGCTGATGAGCCTTCATTTTATCCCTCACAGTTTTGTATAATGGAAACTGTTTTTCTCTCACTTCTTTTCACATTTCAGATGTTTGTACAGCATTATTACATTCCTGTGGATTTTGGCTTTTTATTTGAAGTGGTATGAGAGAGGGGAAGAGAGGGCACACCAAGAAAGGGATATTTAGAGATCTCCATATTAAATTATGGGGGAAACTGAGCAAATATTTGGTATGTGTATATGTTGATGTTAAGGTGAATACATGTAGGAGGATGCTGTATTTTCATATTTGCAAAAAAATGCACATACATAAGCACAAACTATTTTTCATCATAAAAATGCTTCATTAACCACTTGCTCTTTTAATGCTATACAAAAAATCCCCCCTTGAAATAAAAGAAGGAATTCTGAATGCCTCTAAACACAGCCAAGCTGAATCTGAACAAAGTCTCTGTGAGAGGGGACCAGGGAGGAGTTTCTTTATTTACATGTCACTTACTGAGCCTTGTGAGCCTTTTTTTCAGAGCACCTGATCCCAGAGCAGGATACCAACACAGATACCTCAGCAGCCTGTAGATCCTATAGAGCAGGTTTTATCTATCTGCTTTTAATCTAATTTATAGATCATCAAGAAAACAAATATTATCTGAATACATGGTAAAGTAGTCACAGAGAGCAGCAGTGTGGGCTAGCGCCTGAGCAGGAGCCCCATAATCTCCAGTGCCCTTTGGTTATAATGCCTTTAGCTTGTTTCTGTGATGACAGCTTTGGCTGCTGCTCATGTCCTGATCACACTGAGGTAGGGAATGGCACAGTCCTGGGCTTTACTTGTCCAGTCCCTGCATCTCTGCTCTGCACAGACAACTTGTGCCCAGAGACTTTTTAACGGGTGAATAGAGCTCAGACCCAGACATAAAATATGGCCCAGGCATGCACTGGACAGGTGCTATGCTGCTGTGTTGGGCTTGTTCAGGCTACAGATTTTGTGTGGCCAAGCAGGACTTTGGGTTGCAGACAGCCAAAAGTCCACACATCCCTTGGGGCCAGCTGCTGATGGCTTTCCATTCCCCTTGCAGAGTTTACCAACAAAGCCTCTCTCCAAGGCAACTCAACTCCATGCTCTAAGCTGATCTTCTCACTGAACTGAAAAAAAAAGGTCACAATTGTGCCATTCTCTGAGTATGAAGAAAAGCTCAGTGTTTATCTTTGAAGCCTGAAAGGCATTTCAGATCTTGAACTGCTGGAAAACCAGCAACCCTCCCCATGATTTAATTTTCAAAGGCGTTGACTTAATTCCCAGAGGCAGTGATAATGTTGGCTGTAATCAAGAGGGCTGTGCCTAGGAAGAATAAGAATTTCCCTCCAACTAATTTTTACTGCCTAGTTACATGAGAGCAGAAAGCTCTGCAGAGAGAGGGTAGAAATTCCCTCTCTCCCCTCCCAACCCAGATACAACCAGGTCTGTCCTAGTGGGACAGATCCATGACTGCTTCCCACCAGCTTTACTTTAGTGTAAATGTACTGACCAAAAGAGATCATCTCTTCAGTCTCAATAAGCTTAATTTGCCTCTACATCCCGCAGATAGTTCCTGTTTTAATCCTACAATGCTAAGCTTAAACGACAAAATGATCAGAGGGGAAACCTGGGGGAAAAGTAATGATTTCTGCCTACTCAGAGTCTCCCTTCTGAGGGAGTCATTTGCTCTGTCTGGAGGTGCATTTCCCCTGTTGCAGGGAAATAGGGGAGAGCTGGCATTTCCAATCATCAGCTTCTGAAAGGCAAACTGAGTGCAGCCTGTCTGCTAAAATCTGGCAAGGACTGAATTATGCAGAGAAGAAAAGGAGGACCATATCATTTGCACAGCATGCTATATATTTTCTTTCTCTGTGTTCTCGTTATGCCTCAGCAGTCTTCTCCACCAAAATACTGAAATACAATCCTTCCTTCTGAGAGCACAGTGAATAATTCTTTTCCAGATAAATTCAGTCCCAGGAAAGCCACTGATCTTAATGGCAGAGTAGCTGATTGAGCTAAGTCTCAATCCACTTAACAGCCAAATAATCCAAAATCTGCTATTAAAATTTTCATCAAAAGATGCTGGCAGGGAAAAACAGACTTCTGGCCTGTCATGCAGTAGCAGTTATTGCATGAGACCATTCCCTTCGAAACGATGCTTTTCTGTAGCAGGATGCCCGTGTGGCTGGTTGGACCTTGCTGCAGTGCCCCTCGTGCGTGCACCGTGGCAGCCAGAGCTGCTGGCAGCGCGGGGGCCGGGCAGCAGCGCGTGCTGTGTGCAGGGCAGGCGCTGCTCTTGTCAGCCACCTCCAACGCCTCTCCCACAGCAAATGTCGTACAAGGGAGAACTGGAAAACACATTTGACTTACAAAACTATTCCCAGTCGCCTCCTGTATAGTCTGGTGCTCTACCTCCTCTCTGCTAGCAGCCTGTATTTACTTTTTCTGCCTTCCATTCTCTCCCCACATCAAGAAGAAGGTAACCATTCAGGCCTGAACTGTCACTACACCTACTTCATTATTTGTTTTCTGCATTGACAAATGTATCTGCAGTCTTAAATGAGTCTTAAACACTGATTCTCCATTATGCATTGTATTTACTATTTTCTTTTAAATTTTAAATTTGTCTATATTAAATATTTGTTTTCCCTAAGGTTGATATATTCCTCTGGAATTTTATCATCTTACCTACATTTCTCTTGTTTCTTCAACAATAACAATTTTCAGGACTGAAGGGAGATTTTGGCCACTTAAGGAATGGTTTCAGTTTTCCTAAGAGAGCTGCTGAGAAACAAATTTGTATTTGATATGATTCCATGTTAACAGAGGTTGACCTTATCTGAGCACAGCCTTAAAAGGAAAGTCTGTTCAGTCTCAGGCTTGAGAGTACACAGACATGTGGACCTTATGTAAGTAGTAATAAGTGTTTACAGCATTGCTCAGATATCTTCATTGTTCTTAGCTGTACTTTTGCAATACTTTTTTTTGTTCAATTTCCTTTCTCTACTGTAATCTTAATGTAGTCATAATGGATTTGATTACATGTTGTTGCTTATTCTTGGCTTACTACAAACTGCTGGCAAACAATCCATGGCTCAAATGTACTCCTGCAAAATCAGCTGCTTAATAATGCCAAATAACAAACAAGTCCTCGGTGCAGAATCTGTAAACCGAACAAAGGGACACATCTCTGCAGTATGCTAAACAAGCCTCTGCCTGCAGTTAGCAGTGTGACTGACAGGTGAAGATAAAGGGCAGCAGTGAAGAAAACTGTTTTGTGAAGCTTACACAAAATATATTTTTCTACAGAGCATGCATCACAAATATAGCAGAAGTGCCATGGACTAGCACACAGGATGCGTGAAAACTTCTTTGGCGTGACCTAGATGTCTGATTTCAGCCCCTCTCATGAATAACACCCTTGTCCCAAACTTAAAACAGTACAAAGCCTCACAGTGTGCTTGTGCTCTTCTCCTCCTGGGAGCCAAGAGTCTCAACAGAAGATGCCTATTTGTGAGTCATTGGTTAAGAGAAATACCAACACTGGAATTTATAACAGCTCTGTGAAAAATCCAGCTCCTCATTTCCTTTCCATTTTTTCAGGCACTTACAACAAGCTCACTTTTGGAGTCAGATGCAATACTATGTTCAATCCTTAGATTTTATTTCCTTCCTTATTTTTTTAACAACAAAATTAAAATAAAGCATCTATTCATTAATTTCACTTCTGAGACAACTTGGATGCCTCCATCACTTTTATCTGCTATCTCTTGTCTTATGCTTGGCTTGTAAGCTCTTTGGGCCAAAGACTGGTCTTCTCTGTAGTGTTTTTGATTGCCAGAATAATAAGAAAAGAAAATAGTAATTATAATCTGCTGGTGTTTTTATAACAATAAATAAATTCTGAATGTTTCCTCAAGTGAAAAAAACCACCATGTCTCACTTTTAAAATCCTTAGATTTGAACCAATCACTCATGGAGTCATTTTCTATACATCTATATGATTTAGACTTGTATCCCTGTGGAGGACATCTTGCAAGCACAGACTGAAGATTGTTTGGCAAAGCACATGCATGTGTACTCCTAGTGCTGGACTGGGCCTCCAGGGAGCAAGTGGTGGCTGCCCACACCCAGCTTGGTGACTCTGTGCTGATTAAACTGAGGGGTATTAATGCTGTTTCTTTAATCTGCTCTCATTCATACTGAGTCTGAGCAATGGTCTGAAACATGACTGCACTCCCTGGAGCAGAGAACTCTGTGTTAATGGGACGGGATTATAGGTGCAAAAAGGGATTTCTTCAGCCTTACCTGCATGAACCAGACAGCACCAAATCACACACCAACATAAAACTTCAGTATATTAATTTTACAGACACTGATTCTATTTTCCAAACAAATACATGCAACCCTTTCAGTTTTCCCCAACTCTTCACTGAGTTGTGTTATTGTGGCTGAAGCAGCACAATGTGTAAACATTAAAAGGTCACCTCACAGTAAGCAGAACTGTGTGAGACACAACTGGCCATCAGTAGGACAGAGATGAGATCATAGAAAAGTTTATGTTGGAAGGAACTTTTAAGGTCTTCTCATACAAACCCTCCACAGTGAACAGGGACATTTCAACTAATCAGGTTGCTCAGAGCCCCATCCTACCTGGCCATGAATTTTTCCACAGATGGGGCATCAACCACGTGTCTGGGCAACCATGTTCCAGTGTTTTATCACCCTCATTGTAAAAAACTTGTTACTTATAGCTACTCTAAATCAACCCTCCTTCAGGTTAAAACCATTGCTCCCTGTTCTATCACAACAGGCCCAGCTAAAAAGTTTTTCACCCATCTTTCTTGCAGGCCCCCTTTAGCTACTAGAAGGTCCCATGTCTCCCTGGAACTTTCCCTTCTCCAGGCTGAAGAATTCCAACTCTCTCAGCCTGTCTTCATAGGAGAGGTGCTCCAGCCACTTGATAATCTCTGTGGCCCTCCTCTGGACCTGCTGTAACAGGTCCATGTCTTTCCCACGCTGAAGAAAAACAGACATGACATAGAGGGTCAGAAAATCCAGGTGGTTTTTTCCTGTTTAAAATATTTTGGGGCAGAGGTCAGGCATACATTCACTCTGAAAAAAAATTTGTCCAGACCCCATGATCTGAGCACACTATCCACTGCCATGTAATGTCACAAACATTGGCATGTCCCTATATCCCTAGAGCTTACCACACAGAAATGGCAAACGTACCATGACCAATTTCATTACAATATCTGATGCCTCTGTCCCACACTCAGTATTTTCTTACCAAGGCTGACACTGAAACCTGCAGAAGCTGAGTTTACCTGGTCACTCATGTGGCAATGCCAGCTCTGCACAATCCTGCATTAGGTTCCAGTTTTCTCCCAGGTGAAGTTCTCCTATGGCAGATGGGATTCCACCTCTTGTTCGTGTCCAGAGGAGCTGACAACAGCAGAAACTTTGCTTAATTGGGCTCTCACAAGAATGAACTCTGAAAATAGAGCAGAAGAACCTTTTCTTCTTACAGGGGTGCTAGAGGCCCATCTAAAACAAAGAACTTACCTTCGTTTGTGACTATCTGGCCAGTGTGTTCCACACATTCTCCCTATGTGTGCATGGTCTTGTTCTTCACATAATCAAAGGTTGGGAAAGACCAAATGACCCATGAGGCAGANTGGGACCTACCGGGGCAAGGCCTATATACAGATATTCAAGTACTATATTTCCCCCTTTCATTTTACTTACAGATATTCAAGTACAATACAGATATTTTACTAGGACTCAAAGGCCACCTCTACTATAGCTCATAGTCCTTCAGTCTATATGGGGTAAAGTTATACTCAGTAAATTTAAGCTTGTTTCCATGAGATTGCTACTCCTTCACTGTATTTTCCTAGAATCACAGCCCAGAAACCATACATAGTGTTCTATGTATATACAGTGATGCCTAAAAAATGCAGTACTGAAAAAAAATGAAGATCTGTCTCAGAAAATTTTCTGCAAACCTTGCCTATTCTATTATTTTCAGCTACTGTCATCTGATTAGAAGTACATCTTCACAGACTAAAATGTATAGAATTGAAGGAAGCAAGCAAATGCTATTTTAGTGAGTGTATTATCTAAAGTAGGACTTCCATCTGTTTCAGACCTAATTATTACATCATCTTTATGTAGCTCGATTTACAATGAGTGAATTAAATGCTTATGTGAGTGGTTCACACAATGTGAAACACAGCTGTCATTTTTACAGACAGAACAGGGCAAAATGTTCTTGATACACTGAATTTCATTTTTCTACAGTGAATACAAAAAAAATCCCTTTGTAGCAAATATTTTTCCCACTCTCTAAGTAATACACAATTGTATTTTGGAGAACCATACAGCACATACTCGGATTGCAATAAAATGCTGGATATTTTCATCTGCCAAAGAAAAGACTGAGTTTAGTGATCAAAACAGCAGTCTCTTTGAAAAGCATTCAGCTGGTTCTTCCTAACCTAGCTGTTGCCAAACAAAGACAGATTAAGATTAATTGCAGTAATTAAACAAAGGGACAGGCTACAGAATTAGTAGCAGCAATGTATCACAGTCATGGTTCCCAGATACTTTATTCAACAGGAAAACAGAAAATCACAGGAGTTCTAGTCGATGTTATGTATGTTTTCTGTAAGGATTAACTCTTCAACTGATACCAGTTACAAGGCATGTGCATGTATAGTTT
>WBNQ01051364.1:0-15560 GCA_013401375.1 Spizella passerina | reverse complement strand
TGAAGCCCCAAATTATAAATACACTAAGGCATTATTTAGAACTAGGAAATCCACTTTTAAGCTGTGGAGTTCAAGAACAGAACCAATACATCTAAAATGTGTGTTTTGCAGGTCTTTTAGCTTGTGCTGCAAGAAAACACCTGACTGCTTGAATTAGCACACAGAGCTAAGAAAAGCAGCTGATACCACTAGCACCTATATATAGATACACTTTCAATTAAGAATAATGTACATACAGAGAAACCATCTCTAAACATAACTCCTAAAAAACAAATGATAAAGAGTAACATACTCAGTAAAAGTGTTCTTTGTGCAAGTGAGAAGGGAGGATGCCAGATGCATTCCCAGAACACTGGGACTGTTTTTGCTCAAGTGTGATTGAACTTTGATGATGAATTTTGCTCCATGGCTTGCAGAGGTGTAGCTGTCACATCCATTTTTGAATTGGATGAATCCAGGACCAAACTGTGGGTTTAACAATCAGAAGTAAGGAACCAAGAGCATTTAATCAGTCTTCAGTGCAAACTTTAGACATGCTGTTTTCTTGAAGTAGTGACAGATGTAAGGATACAATAACAATTACTCCATAGATGATAGATTACCAACTGCTAATGTACTCCTTGTCCTTGCCTGAACTGTTCTATGGCTGCCTGAGAAGGACTGGGTTTACAGTTGGACCTGAAGCATCAGCTCAGTCCTGATTGTCTCTATTGCCAAGAACATGTTTTTTGGGTTGCAGCAGGACAGCTTTGTGCATAAATAAACTGTAGCATAATTTAAAAAAATTATAACAGTGTGAATTGGGTCTGACTGGAACAAATTATATTCTGAAGTTCTTTGATATTTTTGTTGTTTTAGTTTTGAAGGTATTTCCTATTGTAGCTCATTCTGTTAATACTAAGGTGTAAGGAAGTCTTACCCACTTTTTTGCATGTTCATTGGGAATTCAAGAAAAGGGCTTTATAGTAAGTGAAAGTCATGGTTCAAACAATTTAAGCATTTTAAGGTAGATTTTTGCATTCACTAGATAGAAGTCACTTTGTAAGTTTGCTTTTCTGATGTGCCAGCGTGTGCATTTTCCAGTGCTTTTTATATTTACTGGATTCTGTTCTTGAAAAGTCTGGGTTATTTTACTGTCACAACTACAATTTTCATCTCCCATCATAAAACCCCATATTATTTACCAGAATGTAGTTTCTTCATTGCTGGGAAATGCTTAGACCAGTAGTTTAAGTAATAGAATTTTAAGGGCTGAACATTTATGTCCCTGTTCCTTCTGTCACTGAGATACCCTGAATATCCTTGAGGATGTGTTTTGGTGCCAGTTGAACCAGTGTGACTCCCAGTGAAAGCTCCTGAGTGAAGGGGTGGCTGTCCAGGATGAGGCCCAGTGTTGCTCATCCCTTTGCCGGTGGCAGCAGCCTGGGACATGCACCTATGGCAAAGCATGACAGCAGGGCCACAGCTCCCTGAGGGGAACTCAGTTAATTGTCTCAACATTTGGTGAGTTTTTGTCTAAGGCATTGACTGAGTGCTGTATATTTGGATTTGTCTCTGTTTACTGTCACATGAGCAAAGCACTTCAAAACAGGAGCTGAAACTGTTTTTTCCATCTGGTAGCCAGAATGAAGTGTGTGATCTGAAGGTCTGTCCTTTCAATACATTACTTGTGAAAAAGCTTCATGTTCTATAAGTAACCAGGGGTGCACTCTGACTGTTGCATGTCCCAGGAATTATTGGCAGGCGAATGTCTTTTGGAGAAAGACAGTTGCTGCTGCTCTCCAATTCCCTTTCAGGGCCTGGCCTTCAGCAATTACTGCTTTGAAGCAAGACAGTCCTTTGATGTAAAGGGTTTCCTTTTTTATTTAAGTCTTTTGGAAGTTACTCCACGTGGAAGCACCCCTCCTCTGAAGTCCCACTGACATGCTTGGGAGTGTTCAGCTGGAGAAGGCTCTGGGGAGACCCTAGAGCCCCTCCTAGTATGGGGAGGGTACTTACAGGACAGGCATGCAGTGATAGGGCAGGGAGAAGGGCTTTAAACTGAGAGTAGGTTTAGAATAGATGTTAGGAAGAAATTATTTCCTGTAGTGAAACTCTAGTGCAGGCTGCCCAGAGAAGTTGTGGGTGCCCCATCCTTGAAAGTACTGAAGGCCAGATTGGATCAAAGGAACAGCCTGGTCTAGTGGAAGGTGTCCTGTCCATGGCAGGGGGCTGGAACTGAATGATCACTGCAGTCCCTTCCAACCCAGACCATTCTGTGATGCTGTGAAAAAGGTTAATATGTTTTGAGTACATTGGCTTTGTTGCCTTGGTGTGCAGAGCCCAATCCTGTTGTCAGCCTTGGTTGAGTACAGTTTGTTTTGATTAGAATTTCTTGGGCTTCAGGTTTGGAAGTTCATTTCCTGTGCTCTTACTGCTGGCTTAAACTCATGTGAGTGCTGCATGTAGGAGCATCTTGAACAAGGGGAAGTTGGATGCTGTTAAGTAGGTGTGTCTTAGCTGAGCTTAGCCCCAACACCAAGTTTTGAAATTAAAAAGAAAAGAATCCTGAAAAAACTGAAGTAGGATAGTTCCCCTTTATTTTGTTATCTGAATTTGAGGGCAAATAGAATTGCATGTTTACATGGATGTTCTCAATGTTCCAGAAACTGATGCTGCCAAATGACTTAATTTCAAGTGTATTATGTGGAATGATCACAAAAAAGGTTATTTGTAGTAACCTGTTTTTTTAGTGAGAATAGTTTTGTTTGTAACCATCACAGTTACTCAAATTCTCTCTTGTACTGTACCATTAAGATATTTATTGCTTTGAACTAGTGTTGGAACCTGATGTAGTTGACTGTGTCTCATGTACACTCCGTTCTTTAGGAGGAGAAGGAGCTTAGAGGGGTTTTTTTTGTAATATTTGCTATTTGAGATAACATTTTCTGACTGCTGCTTATCAGGTATTTTTAAATGTTGATAGTTAGACACTTCTTGCTCTTCTGAATAGTAGCTTAATGACAGGTTTTGTATTAATCATTGAATGCATTTCACTTTCACTGCACGTCAGTGTTAATGAGTGAAATGCTGTGACCTCCAGTTCTCTATTCTGATTATGTAAATAATTTTCTCCTTCCTGAAAGATACAAGGCACAGGGAGGAAAGAAAATGGAAAATGTGTGGGGGTGTCTATATGTTGTAACTACTGAATTAGGTCAGTGTTACAGATTTGGGGGAGGTGTTTTTGGTTGAAAAGTCATTCTGGTTGAAATAAAGGCATAGGGTAGAAGTCTAGAATTTTTAAACTAGAATCACATCATAATCCTTGTGATGAGTCAGTACTTATTAAGGTTTTAAGAAGGGAGTTCCTAGAATCCTGTATGAAACAAATCAGTGATACCTTTCAACCCCAAATTTGTATTGCTACTGTTAAACCTTTTTGCTGTACACATCACACTTGTAATGAAGCACATCTGTGAGCTCCCATTTCATGGGAACATCATTCTGTAAATAAATTGCTGTATGGTTGTTAGAAAGCTCTGTTGTTACATGTTAAGCAACTCTTACTCTGGCATTCATTGTTACCACATGGCAAAGTAGATTTTGTGACATATGTCCTCACTTGTGGATAACCAGAATACTTTAGTTAAAGGAAAAATAGATCTCTCCCCCTAGATAGGGCTTAGGTAATGCTCATGAATAGTAAAATGTATTTTGAGGTCTGCCTCTGTCATCTGGCTCCTTGCATTTGCTTTTTTCTGAGACTCTGTATTTTAATTCGGGGAAAAGGGCTGTGTGTAGTGGGGTATTTCAGTTACTTTTGAAGAGGAGACTTTGAGAAACTCAAATGAAGGCCATTCTAGAAGTCAGCTGTATTAGAAAAATATATTTGTTCCTTTATCATTGCATGCTAAGATGCCATCCTTTGTGTCATCCTGTAACAGAGTATTGTGTACATGTTTGCTTCTTACCTAGCACTTATCCAGGAACCCACATCTGATTTTTTCCCCCTGGCTTTTGAAAAGCTTGATTTCTCCCCAAAACAAAATGAACCTATTCTGCTATGTAGGCATGAGACTGGAGCCTGTGGAAGCTGAGGTTCAGGTGTACTGGATGGTTGAGTCTGGAAGCAGAGGCCCCTCCTGGAGGACAGTGCTGTGCCTGGTGTCCTCTCTGTGGGCAGCAGGGCCCCTTTGGGGCTCCTGGGTGGTGCCTTCTGAATGGGGACCATAGGGAGTCAAAAAATCTATAGTTGTCTTTTTCTGGGGCTGCTGAAATTCCAGGGAGTCAGGTGGAGCAAAAACTGGCTTTCACTTGTGATTTAGTGGTGGATTTAGTAGGGTGACAAAAGGAGATGGGAACAACATGTCAAATAGGAATTTTCTCAGTTGGCATCAAAAGCAAGAGTCAGTGGGATTCATTTGACTCAGTCTTCATAGCTTCATAAACTGCTTGATTAGCAGTAGTGGAGTGAGTTTGTCACTTAGCAGGGTTCTGTCTCCATCTTGACCCTGTGTTAAAACATCCATTCAGAGCTTTGGGTAAAGGTGGTAACTTGTACCTGTGGTGTAGGGCAGCCCTGGGTGTATGGGCAGACTGGGCAATGAGGTACTGGAAGGCAGTGCTGCAGAAAGGGACCTGGGAGTCCTGGTCAGTGGAGAGTTAAAGGTGGGTCAGCAGTGCCCTGGCAGCCTGGAGGGACATCTGTGGCCTCAGGGACACCAGGCACAGCATCACCAGCTGGGTGAGGGAGGGGATTGTCCTGCTCTGCTCTGGGGTGGCCTCACCCTAAGCTGGTGCACAGTGGTATAAGAATGAAGTTCTTAGAGAATATCCAAAGGAGGGCCATGAGGATGGTGAGGAGTCTTGAGGGGAAGCTGTGTGAGGAGCAGCTGAGGGTATTTGGTCTGTTCAGCCTGGAGGAGACTGAGGGGAGACCTCAGTGCAGTTACAGCTGCCTTGTGAGGGGAACAGGAGGGGCAGGCACTGATCTCTGCTCTGTGGTGACAGTGACAGGACCCGAGGGAACGGCCTGAAGTTGTGTCAGGGCAGGTTTAGGTTGGGTATCAGGAAAAGGTTCTTCCCCCAGAGGATGGCTGGGCACTGAACAGGCTCCCCAGGGCAGTGGTTGCAGCACCAGCCTGGCAGAGCTCCAGAAACATTTGGTGAATATTCTTGGGCACATGGTGTGACTCCTGGGGATGGTTCTGTGCAGGGCCAGGAGTTGGACTGGATGATTCCTGTGGGGCCCTTCCAATTCAGTGTATTCTGTTGATTCTAGGATAGTGTGCTGAATCCAAAATCAGAAATAGTAGAAATGAGGTGTATATAAAAACTAACAGAGTATTCATTAGAATTCAGCTGGATTGTTGAATTCAGCTGAATTGTTCTGTTGTGCTGTCTGTACACTTATATATACATATATGTCACTGCATCAGTTTACATTTCTTTATAAATTATCAAATTCATTATAAATGAATAAAAAAGCAATTCTTGAGCTGAGCCAAACTGTGCCTTGATGTGTTGTAACTAAAAAATTGAATTGAATAGTCTGAATTAAAGAAGTGATGGGAATTCAAAGTTTCATGCTTTATTAGTTCTAGAGGGGTTAAAGCAGTGGTGTGTTCTCTGTGGGCCTGCAGTTTGATGTTTTCTCTGAAACAGAAATGGTGAATGACTGGCTGAAAACAGGACTGGTGAACCACTGCCTTCTAATACTGTTTAAATTGCATGAATTGGATTTTAATTGCATTTACAAAGGTATGTTTGTGTATTCTGTAATTAAAAGGAAAATACCTGAACAAGGATATCCCTGCAATTGAGAGCATGCCTCTGACTACAAGAACCATTCAGATGATTTATTTGAAATGGAATGTTTTTAGTTAGCTGCAGCATAACTTGTAGTTACTATTGTGTGTCTTGAGGACATCACATAAACTTGGAGGGAGAAGTGATGGACTCACTTAGGAAGTTGGCCTTGTCTAATGCACATGTCTAAGACAAGTGAAACTGTGTAAGCCCTGAAATACACTTTCCTGGGAATGTAATTTAAATAATATGCATGGAGAATCATCATTAGACTGTAAAGCAAACAATCCCTAAATAAGAGGAAGAAAAAAATAGATGAGTCCTTCATGTAAATGTTTTGTATTTACTGGCATCTACAAAATACATAATATTTTTCTTAGATTTTATTTCATTCTATGAATTTGTAAGATTTCGAGGAAATTGCTTATTTCAGTTGTAGCTTTCTTGAATCTTCTTAAGTTGCACTACTTGCCTTGAGCAGAGTGGAATTTACAAGAATGGTTTGCCCACATCCTTCAGCTGAGCACAGAGGCAAATCTGAGGGTAAGTTTACACTAATGTCAGTCAGTCTGGCAGGAGGGCTGCAGTTTGTCCTGGTTCCCTGGCTGGCATTAGGGTGAGTACTCTCTGCCTTGCAGTGCACTACTTCACATAATTAAAGAAACTGAAAAATAATCAGTCTTTGTACATTTGGTGTTGTTTCCTTTAGGAGTCTGAAGCAGCTCACTTCATGATAATTCAGCCCAAAGCATTAGGATAGGGAAGAGATGAAATCAAGCAGCTTGCCCTTGGCACCAGCTGTTTTGGAACTGCAGCTGCTGGTGGACGCTTCTGCCTGCAGTTTAAGCCAGCCTGGAGCAGGACTGCTGCTGAAATGAGCTGTTTTACCATTTTCCTGCTTCTTTGCTGCCTCGCTCCTTGTGCCAGCACAAGTTTTTTATGTGGCTGCTCTGTGACCCAGCCCTGTTAAGGAGGAGTGGTGGTGATTAAAGAAGGTTTATTGTGGTGGGGTTGGCTTAGGGCTGCGGAACAGTGCAGTGTGAGTTGGCAGCAGTTTGATTTCACTGGTTTATGTGAGTACCTCCAAACCTCCATCAGGTAGTGCAGAACTGACTGCATCGAGCTGCAGTAGACTGCAGTGTGTGTGTTTGTATATATATATGTGGCAGGAAACTTACTCTTGCTGGTACATTCTGCTTAGTGATCTTTATAAACATCAGTAGAAAACAATTAAATACTCAGGAGGGCATTTTTTAAAAATGCACAAATTAAATACCAAATACATTCATTTCAAAAATTGCATTTCAAAAATCAGTTTCTTCCTAAAGAAAGCTTTGAGTTGGTAATGCATTTGTTCTGGACTTAGTAGGCTTACTAAGCCTTATGAATATGAATTATGAAAGCTAGAGATGGATAACAGTTGAGTGTTTTGAAACAGTACCATTTTACTGAAAAGTGAACGTTTTTCTAATGGCATTATTAGAGATCTCTAAGTTTGTTGGTGCTGTTAATACAAGAGACTAAGTGTATTCAGTCAATTTTTATTGTATATGTCATGCCTTGCAAATTCACACAATATAAGAAAAGATTTTAAAGTGTCTTGGAGAAAGATAACAGCATTGAAACTTAACTTGAGATGAGACATCATAATAAAACACTTAGGAATATGCATGGTGTTACAACAGAAATTTCACTGCAGTTGTTAACTTGAGGTTTTGGTGATTGGATCAGGAACTCAGCACTGCCAAATGCATCTTCTGGAAACTCATACAACTCTTTGTATCACCTTACTTGGCTCTTTAACTTCCTGGGAACTGTTTTTGTTTTATGTGGTGCTTGGAAGTCTGAGTTGCTCTGGGAAATTACGTTTCAGCTTCCGTGGTTATACAGTGCCTGGTGGTATCGAGTGGAATTGCTGTTACAACTTAATGCAGCTCTTTTTGCCTGTATATAACACAGTGAAGTTGAAACACAGTGAATATGGAACTGTTGGTATAGCATTACAAGTTCAACAAATCTGATGCCGCAGTTTCTTCATATAATCTGCTAAACCACTTGGTGGGGAAGTGATGGGCTTCATAGTGGGGCTGAAAGGCCAGTGGACCCAGGCTTTCACAGGCACATGCTGGGTAAAGGGAATACAAGTCCAATTCCCTGGGTGAATACTGATGTGCTAAGAGGAGTTTGGCTGCAGGGTCTCTATTAGTCTCAGCTGAGGTAGAATCAGTCTCTCAGCTCCCTCTGACATCTGCAGTTAGACACTGTCAAGAGGAGAGTATTGCAAAGATTACAAATTTGGCTTTTTAGGCTCTTAACCTACACAGACCATTTCTACACAGACCTTGAGCAGCACCATGAATTCAGATGGAGAATCTGCTGTAGGGATTCAGGCACAAAAGAGTCAGAGCAAAGAGCTGCACACATTTACTCTGAACAGAGTAAACAGACACACATTTGGAGTGTGTGTCAGTGCCTCAATGGTATAAAGGTGATTGTAAGTGTAATTTTTACTTAGAACATTAAAATAATGTTAAATATTTCAAATGTGACTTTGTCAGTTGTATTCAATAAGAAGAAATAATAAGTCTAAAATAAAAGATTCTCTATAGCAATGGATTTGTTTCTGTAATGTTCTTTTCCAGGTGTGGATTGAGTTTCCTGTATATGTTAATACAGGATGTTTTTTTTTTTTTTCCTCTCCAGATTATGCAATGGTCTCTGCAAGATGGCAAGTTCTTGAGTTGGAGATTTTTAAGGCAAGCTTATGCTGGTACTTCAACTTTACTAAGTGGACTATAATTTCTTCTCTCGCATCAACTACATAAGCAGACAAAATTGCAAAGATCTGCCCTGTGTCGAGTATGACAGCCACGACTCGTGGCTCTCCGGTAGGAGGGAATGATAGCCAGGGCCAGGCTCCTGATGGACAGTCCCAGCCTCCCCTCCAGCAGAATCAGGTATGGTATTAACAATCAATTCATCTAAAAATAAAGGACTTTGTTCTTTAGAAATAGTGTTCCTGAATTATTTGAATTTGTACATTTTTGGAGATCTCTAGTTAAGTTAGAGGTTTTTGTGTGCGTGTCTGGAAGTACAACAATATTTTGAGGGATGAAGGTGGTGATATTGGCAAAGTAAATATGGTTAAACAGCATGGCATTGCAAAAATGCTCCCTTTTCAGACAGTGGCATAATTCCTTCAAGCATACCTGTTTTGGATAAAAAGGCTTCTTGAATTAATACCAGAAGCTTCCTCAGAACCACACTGTAGAACCTGCCACAGATTAGTAAAACCACACTACATCTGTGAGTTCAGTTTCTGTTCAGTTTTGCAAAAGCACTTTCTGGATAAAGCAGCTTACTCAGGTATCAGCCCTTCCAGAGCAGCTGCATCCGGGTCTCTGTTCATTGTACTTGACTTCCTGAACAGCTTCTCATGTTCCTTGCTTTCAAAAGAAAAGCAAAAGCTTTCATATATTACATCACAGTGTAATGATTCTTTTTTGTTGGGCGAAAAAATACCAGAGAAGATGCAGTATCATGTCAAGCCAAAACCATTTCAGAGAACAACCATGCTTTGTTATTTAATTCAGTGTGAAGATGGCATTTTTTTAATACCATAAGGTTTAGTGATTGCTCCTTCCTGAGAGTGAATTGTACTTTGATATGTGTGGTGGGCTGGCCCTGAACTTCTGAGGAAGTCTCGACTGTCTGACTCCCTCTGCCTCAGTGGGATGGGGAATTGGAAGGAAAAAGTGAGAAACTGTTTGGGCTGAGATAAATGCAGTTTAATAAATGAAAAGGGTAGGGGGAAACAAGTGATGCAAGTGCCATCACTCACTACCAGCTGATGATGCCCAACCAGTCCCCAAGCAACAGCTGCCTTGGGAAAAAAACTCCTTTGTTTTATTGCCAAGTGTGATGCTCTGTGGCATGGAGTGTCTTTTGGGTCATTTCAGGTCAGCTCTCCCGGCTGGGTCCCCTCCCAGCCTCTTGCCCTGCTGACTGCAGGGGGCAAAGTGAGAATCACAGGATGGGTAAGATTCAAAGGGACAACTGGTGGTCATGTAATCCAGGTTGCCTGCTCAAGCAGGGTTCCCTAGACCACCTTACTGGGGATTGTGACCAGACAGTATATCTCCAGAGAAGGAAACCCCACAACCTCTCAGGGCAATCCATTCCAGTGCTTAGTCAGCCTCACTGTTAAGTTCTTCCTTATGTTCAGAGGGAACTTCTGTGTTTCAGTTTTTGCCTGTTGCCTCTTGTCCTGTTGCTGGGCAGAGCCTGGTCCGTCTTCTGACACCTTTCTGCAGATATTGATGAGATCCTCTCTAAGTCATCTCCAGGTTAAATAGGCCCAACTCCCTCAGCCTTTCCTCAGTGAGATGCTCCAGTCCCTTCATCATCTTTGCCATTCTCTGCTGGACCTGCTCCGGGAGCTCCACCTCTCTCCTGTACTTACGAGCCCCAAATTGGACACAGCACTCCAAGTGATCCTCACAAGGCTGAGCAGAGGGGCAGCATCCCCTCCCTGCCCTGCTGGCAGTGCTCTTCCTCATGCACCCCAGGATCCCATTGACCCTCTTGGCCACAGGGACACGGTGCTGGCTCAGGGACAGCTCATTGTCCACCAGGACCCCCAGGTCCTTCTCCCCAGAGCAGCTTCCCAGCAGGTCAGTCCCAGCCTGTCCTGGTGCCTGGGGTTGTTCTTCCCCAGGGCAGGACCCTGCATTTGCCCTTGCTGGGTTTCAGGAGGGTCTCTGCCCATCTCTCCATGCTGTCGAGGTCCTTCCCAAGGGCTGCAGGGCTCTCTGGGGTACTGGCCCCTCCTGCCAGCCTTGTGCCACCAGAGAACTCACTGAGGAGGCATCTGCCCTCAGCCAGGTCATTGATGAATAAGTAAAACAGTCCTAGGCCAAGTATTGAACCCTGGGGGCCACCAGTGGTGCCAGGCCTCCAACTGCACCCTGTGCCACTGAGTAGCAACCTCTGGGATCTGCCATTCAGGGACTTCTCAGTCCACCTCAGTGTCCACTCACCCTGTCCTCGCTTCTTGAGTTTGTGGATGCAGAGGCTGTGAGAGAGAGCGCCAGAGCCTTGCTGAAGTTGAGGCAGAACAACATCCCCTGCTCTCCCCTCATCCACCCAGCTAGTTGTTTCATCATAGAAAGCAATCAGGCTGGTCAGATTTACCTTTAGTGAGTCCATGCTGACCTCTCCTGATCACCTTCTTGTCTTCCATGTGCATAGAGGTGGTCTCCAGAGTGAACTATTCTGTTGCCTCTCCAGGGGTTGAAGTGAGGCTGACTGGCCAGTATTTCCCTAGGTCCTCCATCTTGCCCTTACTGAAGACTGGGGTGACATTTGCTTTCTTCCAGCCCTCAGGCACCTCTCCTGCCTCACTATGATTCCAGCAGTTCTCTCAGCACTTGTGGATGCATCCCATCAGGGCCCATGGACCTGTGGATGTGAAATTTATTACGTGGTCTCCATCCAGTCTTCTCAGCCAAAGGAAACTTCCTTCCTCTAGACCTTCTCCTCAGTCTGCAGGCTGAGGTAGCCACAGGACCACATTTTCCCGTGTATTTATTTTGGTTGTGATGCATTTGAAGAAGCCCTTGTTGGTACCCTTGACATCCTTAGCCAGGTTCAGTTCCAAGTGGGCCTTGGCTTGCTTCATTCCATTTCTTCATACTCTGACAACATCCCAGGTGGCCTTTCCTGCTTCCACCTCATGGTATCTCCTGCCTATGTCTGAGTTCTGACAGGAGCTATCAAAGAGAAAAACAGACCTTGAATCTGTGATAGCACAGTTCACCAACAGACAAAACACTGATGTGTTCCCAGTGATGTTTTGGTCCCAAATCCAAAACCTAGCACCCTACAGGCTGCTGTGAAGAAAATAACACTTCCTGCCAAACAGATGTGGCACAGCAGGTGAAAAATATTCTTGAGGTTTTGTCTTCCTAAGTCTTGCTCTTATTGTTAGTTCTTACTATTTCTGTGTATGAATAATAAGAGACATCTGCATAATGTGTTGTATTTTGCATGGCCCATCAGAGAGGATTTAACTTTGTTGTTCAAGGTCGATTAGTAGATGGTTATAGTAGTGAGTCACTCATGTTTTGCAAACTCTCTAAGAAAGTGTTTTTCATTGTTGTTTTCTTCTGTGCTTTTGTTGAAGACTATCTCTACTTAAAGTAATCAACTTTTCTGGACAAGATTTATAAAAACTGGAGCTTCAGTGTATTTATTTCACCTTCTGGAAAAACGATCTGCTGAAAGTAGAAGCTGTTACCAAAAAAACCCCACTCTTCTCGCTGGGAAAGTAGCTTGATTTTTAAACTGCCATGATAGAAAAATATAGCACATTTTATGCTCTGTTTTTGTTAATAAATCTCTAATAAAATGATTTTATATTGATATGTACTTGAGCTGATTCTTTGGAATGCATTATGACAGAAAACTGCCAAAACAAGTGGAACAGAAGTGCAGGTAGTACTTGAAGTATTTTCCATCTTCATTTTAGACTTCTTCACCTGATTCTTCAAATGAGAACTCCCCAGCTACCCCGCCTGATGAGCAGGGCCAAGCTGATGCTCCACCCCAGCTTGAAGATGAGGAGCCTGCATTTCCACACACAGACCTGGCAAAGTTGGATGACATGATCAACAGGTATTTTCACACTTTTTTAAAAAGGTGTTGATGATTTGTGCAAACATCTTGGTAGTGGAATCCGAATTTTTATATCTTTGTTTCTCTGGACTTCATGAAATGCTTTTTTTTGTTGGGTTGAAATTGTAAAGAGAGAGAAGCTTGAAGCAGAATGTGGTTTTCTTTGGGTTGGTTAGTGTAATACTTGTCAGGGCATTTAAAAATCTGTGTACTGAGCCTATATTTAAAAGCATTACAATGGGGCAAGAATTCTTGATTTTTCAGAAGCACAATTGAAATTGGGTTTGTTTGTTTTTGAATATAGGCCTCGATGGGTTGTTCCTGTATTGCCGAAGGGGGAATTAGAAGTTCTTCTAGAAGCTGCTATTGACCTAAGTAAAAAAGGTAACTGAAAGACATTTGATTATTGGACTGGTGTGCAAAGTTCTTTTTTGTCTTTTGAATCCCTGGTGAAGGCTTAAAAATTGTTAATAATTTCTGTTACAACCCTGGTTTTGAAGACTGTATCAGAGTGCTATGCAAAATCTTATGAGAACTTTAAAAAAGCCATGNCCTGTTAAATTGTACTGGTAAGATTGACAGGTTTGCCATGTGTTCTGGAAAGTTCTGTTCTCCTGGGAGATTGCTTGTGTTTAAGTAATAGCCAGAGTCACAGCAAAATATTTTTTTAGGATATCTACACTTACCAGCTCTTTGTGTTTCAAACACAGCATTACACAAAGTGCCTGCTCTTTCTTCTGCATAGGTGCTGGCCCAGGACAACTTCATTCCCATGTTAATAAATGTTATTCTTAGGCAGCTTTAAGACTAGAAAGNTTTTTGAATATAGGCCTCGATGGGTTGTTCCTGTATTGCCGAAGGGGGAATTAGAAGTTCTTCTAGAAGCTGCTATTGACCTAAGTAAAAAAGGTAACTGAAAGACATTTGATTATTGGACTGGTGTGCAAAGTTCTTTTTTGTCTTTTGAATCCCTGGTGAAGGCTTAAAAATTGTTAATAATTTCTGTTACAACCCTGGTTTTGAAGACTGTATCAGAGTGCTATGCAAAATCTTATGAGAACTTTAAAAAGCCATGAATGTAGTTAGAAATAGGTGCCTTAGCACGAGTAGGGAAGTTGAATAAGCTCAGAGACCTAAAAATCCTGTCATTCCTGTCATACCTGTTTTCTGTATTCACTTTGATAGCAGACCTAGTGGGTTTGGTCTTTATAGCAGATGCTAAAACGCAAAGAATTCTAGTTGGCTTTATTTTTTAATAAGTTTCTACTCTACCTTTCAAATATCTTGCCAGAAATTTTTGTTCAGATTTGGCACTCGTATGCTTCTAAGAACATCAGAGAAAAGTTAGAATTTTAAACAGCATAGCTTAGACTAAATGTCCTACCAGTGCTGGCTGGNGGTTGTCTTGATTGTTAAGTCTCTTTTGCTTTGGAGCACTCTGTGGAGAAACAGAAGTTAGGGTGCATCCTTGTGATCCAGCAAGGATAATGACATATTGTTGCCAACACTGATTTATCAGCTCTGGTTGTGCTTGGAATTGGTGGCTTTGTGTGTAGCTGGGTCTGGCAGGAATCTTCAAGCAAGTGTAGGATGTTCAAGGGATCACATCTGTTCTGAAGGGAAAAGAATGCCAGCTTCTCAAGAGAAAGTGCAGCCACCTTTGTGTCTGCATTGTTGGAACAGTGCAGTAAGAAGAAATTATCTGCTTGTGATTGTGAGAGAGGAGAAGTATATTCTGCCAGCTGTTAAGTCATCTTTAAAAAGAAAAAAAACCCAAAACTTCAAAGCTGTCAATGCAGTGAAGTAATAAGAGCAGAATGAGATTTCTAACTACTCCTGACATCAACGTACTTTCCCAAAGCATCAGGCTTAGTTGAAAGTTCCCCAAAAGAAAAGCTTGTTTTTCCTCTTGAAGTTGTGGAAAACAGTGGAAACATATTCATATGCTTTTGCACTTTGATTTAATTAAGTTGTTGGTGTGCAATTCTAGAAAGTACTTCTGTGTTGCTACTTAATTATGTTTCCTCTTGCCCTCTAGATGAATTGCTGTGTGTAAATGCTAGGATTATTGGATAAGGAGAAAACAAGCAAAGCTCTTAATATTAGTTGTTTACTGTGTTATCTTAACAGCTTCATCCTAGATTTTTGGAGGGTTTTTTGCTACTTGAAGTTACATGATGGCTAATGTGGTTCATTTTAAATAACTTCCAGTTCCCAAGCAATATGATAGGATGTAACTGACACTGTTTTGGTAGCTCAGAGCTTGGCAGACACTGTTTGAGAGTGGGGTATATATAGAGAAGCAATAGAAATGGTTTGGTTGTGTCTATTTCTTAATAGATTAAACTGCTCCATTATCTCAGTAACATCTATAATTCAACCCTTTGCTACCTGTCTGTGGGAATTTTTCATATTCTGACAAGATCTGTTTCCAAAAGGAGGAACTGAAAGGATATACTGAGAAATAATCAGCTTTTGAATGACATAAACTCTATATTTCTGACTGTATCCTATTTAAATTGTGAAGCAACAAAACCTAGAAAGACCCCCACTACATGTTCTTGCAGGCACTATTTGCTTGTGGTTAGGGCTCTTAAAAACCTTTTATTCCTAACACAGCCCATGGCCATCAGCATTCTGGAGTGACTTCAGGGTAGCTACTTCTTTGTGACCCTGGCTATAAAATAAGAGTGGTATTTGCATTATCTTTAAATCTTTTCAGGAACTACAATTAGACATAACTAAACTAAT
Organism: Spizella passerina; assembly: GCA_013401375.1. Taxonomy (NCBI): domain Eukaryota; kingdom Metazoa; phylum Chordata; class Aves; order Passeriformes; family Passerellidae; genus Spizella; species Spizella passerina. The sequence goes on along the minus strand of WBNQ01051364.1, from coordinate 344 downwards.
TGAAAGTACTTATATGAATGAAATGTCAGCATTACCACCTTCAAGTGAAAGGAGTGAATTTGACAGAGTAGTGTGAATCCTGTTAGACTGTGACTTGCATTATTCCTGGCAGATGCACCCATTTATGGAAAATTCTCTTTTATGTGTAGGCATCAATGTATTATTCTTTGTTAAACAATGAGCCATGAAACTATCAACAGATAGTCTGGAGTTACTTGCTAATAGAAGAAAACCTCTTTGAAAAATAGCATTTAATAGCTAGACTGCTATTTATCTTCACAATAAGTCTGGAATACTTTTGTAGTATTTTCAGTAATGAGATTTGCTCCAGAAGTAAATGCCAC
>WBNQ01051363.1:8353-23988 GCA_013401375.1 Spizella passerina | reverse complement strand
AAAAAAGAGATTTCTTACCAGATCCTTCTTCAGACAGAGCACCTCCCCAGAGCTCCTCCTGCAGAGCCTTCCGAGACGTGGCTTTCCCACTGTACCTCTGATCAGCCTCCAGGAGAGAGGCCGAGGCTCTCTTCCTGATATTGCCAACAGGCAAAATGTCATCTGTGCCCTCATCCTCAAATCTGTCAATCACTTTAGCAACTGTGGCTGTGGGGGGAGAAAAGGGAAAGGGGTGTTTGAAACTGAGCTGAATTCCAGCCTGGAAGGAGCCCTGGGAAGCTCCTCAGGCTCTGAAACAACCAAAGAGCTTCACCCCTGCACTGCACAGGGGAGCAGCAGCTTGGGAAAGTGCAGCACAGGCACACAAATAACTCCCTGCAAGGGGGGAAGGCTCCTGCATGACGCAGAACATGAACTAAGCCCATCCAAGCCCTCCCAAGGATGCAGGAGAGTCTCTGAGCCCTTCGTGACTCTGCAATGCCTTCACTCACTTCATGCCTGCAGGTTAAAGAGGAAAACTCCAATCCAGCACTCTGGCCTCTTGCTATATACACAAACCACATAAACATTTCAGAAAAGCTCCACAGAGGAAATAATTTCGCTGTGGTTGTTGCCCTCCTTCACCCCCATCTCCTGCAGGACACAGAGCAGGGCAGCCCAGCCCAGAGAACGCATCCCACCCTCCTCCCTCCCTGCTCCACCCAGGGCAAGGCACCCTGTGCCAAATTACAGGGGCAGCTCTGTGGGCAGTGAGCGACTCAGACCCCTGAGTGCTCCTAAAGTTTGTTTGGAAATGTTAATGCCCGCCTTGGAGTGTTTGTGAGAGGCACAGGGGGCAAAAAATCTGCTCATAACCAAAGCAACAAAATGCAGCCACTCCAGGCAGCAGAGGATGGCAAAATGCTGGGCAGGAGGGGCAGATCCTTCCAGCCACCTCCTGGGATCCATTACAGGATGACAAGGGATGCAGCTCTCCCCAGAGCAGCTGGGGCTGCCCCTGGATCCCTGGCAGTGCCCAGGGCCAGGCTGGATGGGTTTGGAGCAGCCTGGGACAGCGGGAGATGTCCCTGCCATGGCACTTGATGGGCTCTGAGGCTCCCAACCCAACCAGTCTGGGATTCTGTGAAGTCTGGGACAAAATTACGGTTATAAAAAGGGAAAACGTCTCTGCTGACCACGGTAATTTCCTCAGTTAATAAAACGTTTCTTACAAGACACTGCTGCTCTCACACAGACTGCAGGGAAGAACCAGGCCGGGCCTAACACAGCCCCGACCCGAGAGTGGCCCCAGCCCCCGAGAGAACCCCGATCCCGGACACATCCCCGACCCCACAGGCGGATCGATGAACCCCATGGCGGAGATAACCCCCAGACCCGAACAGCCCCGACCCCCGAGACCGCCCCGGGCCGGGGGCACGGCGGGAGCCCGATCCCATCCGCCGCCCCGCGCCACGTGCGGCCGCTCCGGCAGCGCCCGGGCCGCTCCCGCCCGCCCCTCATGCCCCCGCCGGCCGCGGTGCCATTCCCCCTGCCCCGGTACTGCCGCACCTTCCTCCGCATCATCCTCGGGGTCCCGCGGGGCGGGCCGGGGGTCCAGCAGCTCCTGCAGCTGCAGCGCCAAGGGCGCCGCCATCTTGGGGGAGAGCGGGGCGGGGCCGGGCCGGGGCAATGAAGGGGCGGGGCAATGGCGGGGCGGGGCTGGGGGCGGAGCCTGCGTGAGGGGACGGGGCGGGGCCTGAGGGGCGCCCGGACCCAGCGGGTTCCAACCGGGAATAAACCCGAAATCCAACCGGGAATAAACCCGGGATCCAGCAGGGAATGAGCCCGGGATCCAACCGGGAATAAACTGGAGATCCAACCGGGAATGAGCCCGTGATCCAGCTGGGAACGATCACGGGGCCACACCGGGATCCCACAGGGAATGAGCCCAGGATCCAAACGGAAATAAACCCGAAATCCAACCGGGAATGATCCCGGGATCCAGCCGGGAACAATCCTGGGGTCGCACCAGGATCCAGCCAGGAGCGATGCTGGGGTCACACCGGGATCCAGCCGGAGCCCCCGAGCCCCCCGCCATTACCGGGGGCCTCACAGCCCGTGTGGGCAACAGGGCTGTGGGAATTGGGGCTCACGGTACCGGATCCAAACCAGCGGCAAAGTGCCATTAATAATGCACAAGATGACAACTATAGCTTTAAATCAACGTCAAACTTTCTCTGCCTCTCCAGCTGTGCAGAACTGAATTAATTCTTCTCCCGTCCTGTGTTAGATATTCTGTGGCTTCTGCTGGAGTCCCTCTCACTGCAGCGAGGTCCCGGAGCTGCGTTTTCAGGCCAGGCCTCGCTCACAGGAAAATCCTTACACCCGAGTTACTCCTGAGTGACACCAGGCATGGGGAATTTGGAATTTTGGCTCCTGGGGTGACACTCAGGCCGAGGAGCAGCAGCCAGGCGATGCAGACATCCCTGCAGAGAGCATTAGCAGGGACAGGTTCTCTGGGCTTGCCCTCTGCCAGCCTCTCCCTGCTCCTTTCTGTGCTCCTGAGGTGGCCCCAAAACTCCGGGAATTGCCTGGAATTGGGGAGACTGGCATGGATTTTGTTTCAGGGAGCAGGGTCCCCACTCAGCCTCTGCAATCCGAGCTGCAGATGACGCTCTGAGCTTCAGACCCCACAGTGAGCTCCAGATTTGGGCTTTCCACATCCACATTCACCTGCGAGGGCTCCAGCAGCCCCCTGTGAACCTGAGCGAGCTGATGCTCATCCCCTTCTTGTCCTCCCTGCCCCCGAGGTGCCTTTGAATGCCGTAAAACCATCAGGATGTGGCTGGTGCCGGGAGGACGGGGCCGGGATGCAGCCGGATCCATCCCGCCGCACGGCTCATGCGGGCGCTTCTCCTACAGAGGGCAGAGGAATATCAGGAATTCCCATCGCCGGGAGAAACCTGGCAGGCACCGCGAGGGAGCGGCTGCAAAACCCCAAACATCGCCCTCCCCTTCCCAGCCCCGCTGGGACCCTCCCTGACACTGGTACCTCCATGACAGAATAAAGCTGGATTTATAGAAAACCCAATGTTTACTGAAAACGCACATTTTCACAGCAACCCAAGCTTTAAAATACCCAACAGCATAAAATCCAACTCAGTTGTAGTTTGTACTTCTTTTATCATGGCAGGATGGATGATTCTAATGCTCTGCATAATCGATGGTGGGGGTTACCCCTTCTCCAGCAATGAGAAATTAAACACTGATTTTTATTTGTTTGTTTATTTATTTATTTACAAAGAAAAAATATTTATTTATTTGAAAAAACAGAAAACCTATAAACCAAGAGGCATGCACAGTGTATCTTCCCTGGCTTTGCTTCCAAGTTTTCCTTTTTTGTACCCTTTGAGTTTGTCGGTATTTTGTTCCCAGATGCCACCATAAACAAAGGGAGGAGCCTGGAGAAATAAATCCGTGGAAAATTAAGTAGCAGGAACAAGTGCTTACCTGTGCAGTTACTTCTGAGTAACTAACCACTCACACAGCCAGAGAACTAGTGCCAAGACTCCCCTGCATAATTGCATTTTCAAACCTCTGCACTCTTGGAGTGAAAAAGGGATGTTCTCTACCCTCACAAATAATGGATTGCCCTGTTAATGAAGGGAGAGAGGCTTTTAGTGATGGTTAAATAAAACAGACCCAGCAGAATTAATAAAAAATACAAGTGAGTTGCATTAGTCCTTTGGAGTAAAAAATGAGCTCCTTGAAGTCCCAGCGTTTTTGATACCCAGGCCACCGAGATCAGGATTTCACCCGCTGAGACTAATGGGACAATTGCTCCATATAAATCCCAAAGGCAGCAATGCATTCAAATCCCCGTCCCACAGCTGGGAGCCCAGGGGGCCTGGCAGAGCTGGCCTGTTCTGCTCTGTGCCACATCCATCACTCACCCTGCAGAACAAACCTGTGCTCAGGTGTGGGGCACCCCTCACCACCGGCTCACCCCCAGCTCTGTGCCACATCCATCACTCACCCTGCAGAACAAACCTGTGCTCAGGTGTGGGGCACCCCTCACCACCGGCTCACCCCCAGCTCTGTGCCACATCCATCACTCACCCCGCAGAACAAACCTGTGCTCAGGTGTGGGGCGCCCCTCACCACCGGCTCACCCCCAGCCCGCTCCCACAGCCACAGCACCTGTTAATTCACGATTTTTCAGGAGGAGATGCAGTCAGTGCAAAGCCACATCAAACGGCAGCTGCAGCCCGTGAAAGTCGGGGATTGTTAAAATATTTCACCCCCAGAGCCGCCTTTGCCGCTGTTTATTCTCTCTCCTCTGCCTTTCACTTAGCAGGGTAATTAAATCAGACTCCAGGGCTGGGTTTTAATTTCTGGTTCACATGCCCTCCAACCATGCTGCCGTGCCTGGGACTCGGAATAGAGCAGGGGAATATTTGTACAAAATCTGTATCGATACATTTTCATTTCAGATGCTCGGGAAAGGCTTTTTATGCCTCGCGGTCGGTTCAGACAAACCCTTGGCCTGTTTAGAAACTCCATCAACCTCGCTGACATCATCTCTTTGGCATTTTCCCTCTTAATTTCACTTTTTTATTCACGTGCCTGTTTGCTAGGATGGGAATAACCTAAACACAGAGCAGATAAACAAGGGAAGGTGGAAGAGGCTGGGCTGTAAAAACGGCTTCCAATCTCTCCCACTCAGCGTCTCTCGCTGTCGTGCCCGTGGAGCTTTTGGGAAATTGTCAGAGGAGATGGAAGCTCCGGCAGGGCAGGGCTGTACAATTACAGGTTGTTAATGTGAATCCGGCTTTCAGAGCCATTCCTTCACCAGAGCACAGCAATGGGCCGGGGGAGCCGTGGAGCCCCTCGGGCAGCGCCGTTCCAAGGAGCCCATTCCAACGGCATTCCCACAGATCCACGGGAATTACCCACCCCGGAGTGGCCTTTGCTGAATTTAATTGACTTACTTCATCAACAGCAAAATTTGACCCATATACAGGGGCCTCGTGCTGGCCAAAATAGCCACGAGCTGGGGCTGATCCTGCCAATGCTTGGGAGAGCAAATGTCCTTCTCCAAACTGACCTTTGTCGTTTCAGTCATGCCAGTTCAGTTAACATTTTCTTTTTAAAGCAGCAACAAAATTTATCCATGAAAAGGAGAGAAAAAAGAAGTGAAAAGAACTCGGGAGAAACAGAAAAGAACACAAGCAAACCCCATCCACTAAAACAAATTACATAAAATTTAGATTATGTACACAAAAAAACTCTCCTTATAAATATTTATTAGTATTTTTCTTGTGTGCTTTTATTTACTTGAGTACTTCTGCAATTCCTAACCCATCCTTCATTCAAAAAACACAATTGCTTTAAAGATTTTATCAACCCTTAATGGTTCCTACATTGAAAAATAGAAGGAACAGAGTGTGTCTGAAGAGATGCACAGCCCAAAGATCCTTACAGCAGATAAGAATTTTAAAGGCCACCCAAAGGCAATTTAAAAACTAGACAAAAACTGGTTTTAGAAGGAGCAAAATGTCTGATTTTCAAGCAAACCACCCTCTGTGTGCTCTGCTGTACACTCAGCCTGGCACCAGGGCAGTGTGAGGCCGCCTCTCCCAAGGGCTTCACTCCCAGAAATCCCCCAGAGCCCCTGGAATTCCTCTCGCAGCCAGGGGAGGATTTCCAGCCCAGGTTTGTGCTGTGCCACAATTGTCACCCTGCCCAGGCACCCTGGACAGCCCAGCCCTGCCCTGCAGACCGGGGCCGGGGATTTCCTCCCAGCCTCGAGGGATCCCAGCAGCCCGAGCAGGGTCAGATTCCTCAGGAGGGAGCTTGGGGTAAAACCAGGCAGCAAAAACGGATTCTGAGATTTCGCAGACTGTGAGCAGTGCCCACATCACCGAGGCAGAGCTGTCCCTGCGTTTGGTGACGTCCTGGAGCAGAAGCTGTGAGAGAGCCCAGTCACAGCAGGGTCACCAGGGGATGTTCCCACAACAGAACCTGAGATGCCAACAGAAATAACAACTGTGATCCCGTGTGCCAACGGGAACAGCCCTGCAGGGACACCCTGGGAACACCCCAAGGACACCCCACAGCCACGGTTCCACAGCCCCAGGGACACGGAGTGAGGAATTTGGAGGCCACCTCACCACAAGGCCACATTTCCTCTCCAAGTCCTGCGTTACAATTCTGCATTTAATGAGTGAACCACTCTCACATCAAACTCTGCTTTCCAAGCACCAGCTCTGTACCTAAACCACCATGAGTACTATCAACAAATAAATCCCAGATTTATAATCAAAATATTTTTAAATAGACACACTAATTTCATTTATAACTTCATGGGTGTTTTGTTGGCATGAGGAATGCTGAGCACCCCAGTGCCATGGCAGAGACAAAGAAAGGATCTCCCAAAACCTGCTCCAGCATCACAATTCCTTGTTCCCAGCTCACCAGCACAGAAGGGTTTGTATCAATTGTTTAAACTTAGTAGATGTGAATTTATCGGTTAGGGGTAGGAACAAAAAGGGGGATTGCAAATGCTTCAATTTCATATTGTAAGAACATGCAAAGCTTAAAGACAACACAGTTATTCAAGATAAAAATCCAGGCTACAGCAAAAGGGACCGTTCTTGAGAGGACACTGCAATATCTGCCACTTCCCAGGATAGCAAAAGTATGTCAGTCACCACTGACAGTTTAAAATTATATTTATTTATCCATTTGTATCCTGTACCCATCACTCAGCACCTGGCTACAGGCAGTAAAATATTACAAATAATTTATCTACAAATCATCATTTAAGCACATCCTTACTCCTGGGATACAGATCCTCCCAAACCCCCTTCCATCCCCAGCAAACAGATCCCAGCAGGGCCCGGGCAGGGAGGGAGCGGGCAGAGAGGAGCCTTGGTGGGACAGTGTGGGACATTTGGGCCATGCTGGAAACGCACAGCATTTGACAGACTTTGGTCACCCTGCCTTCCCAGAGAGCAGCCCCACACGGACAGTACTCACAGCAGGGCCTGGAGCCCTTCTCCTGGGCTGGAGCAGCTCTCACAGGGGCTCTGCACGCATCTTCTGCTGGGCCCAGCACCCCTGGCCGTGCCAGGCAGGGCAGGGGCAGTGCCAGCTCTGCCCTCGGCTGGGAACGGCCCCAGGTCACCGCAGGCAGCAGGAGAGACCAAAAGAGAGCAGTTACTGCCCAAAGGGCTCCTGGGGAGGCCCTGCACGGACACAGAGCCGGGCTGTGCACGGCAGAGACAGTGCAGGAGCCCAGGATGGCCCCAGGCCCTTCTGCCACCCACCCATCCATCCCTCCATCCATCCATCCATCCCTCCATGCATCCATCCCTCCATCCATGCATCCATCCATCCATCCCCCATCCATCCATCCATCCATCCATCCATCCATCCATCCATCCATCCATCCATCCTTCCATCCCTCCATCCACCCACCCACCACCCCACCCACCAGGGAACGCCGCCGGAGTCAATGGAAATGCTCTTGTAAACAAGGACTTACAAGAAGCCAACGTGACAATGCTTTCAAATGGAGTTTGACTGCGCAATTGTTGCTGGATTAGGGGCTTCAGACGCACCGAGCTCGCTCTGAGGAGAGCAGAATTCCAATCTCCACGGGCTGGGGCTGGGCCTCGGCCATGGGAACGGCTCCTGGGCTCCCCCAAACCAGCACAGCCCCGAGGAAACGATGGGAGCATCACAAAACGACAAACTCTCATTTTTACAACCTAAACCGAGCCTTGTCACTGCCTGAATGAACAAATAAACTGTACAAGGACTGAGAGAGAGAGAGAAAGAAAGGGAAGAACCCCTCAAAATTTCCTACAAAACAAACCTATTTGGCGAAGTTCTCATTTAAAATCATTGATTCAACAATAAAGCAGCAGCCCAGCCCAGCAGCACAAACAGCAATATTTATCTTTCCCAGATAAGTAGAAGTTTGGAATAAATAAATCACCCATTCCTCTGCTTATAGAAATGCAAACCAGAGCAACAAAACATGGCAATAGCACAAAAGACAAACAAATGAGTTAGACACGGAGTCCAGGAGTTTAAGAAGTCTCCCCTGTATTTAATAAAGCATGAATTATTTTTTTAGAAACACTAACAGATCCCTTGCAGATAGTTTTTTATCTTTATATTGTTATTATATAAGACATTTTGTGTTTAAAGTGAACTATTGCTTCGTCTAGGTGGCCCCTCGGCTGGGCATAGAAATTAGCTATTGAACAAAATCAAAAATCACCATTGAAAATCACAAACTATACAACTCAAAAGCATTTGGAGCTGGTTCTTTTCCCACCCCCAGTCCGAAGAGAGAAATAATGGAATCACTGGGAACGGACAAGTCTGGGGTTTACCATAAAATTCTGTGCCTGCATCAAATGCAAGCGGAGGCAGCCCAAGCGCGGTGAGTGCAGAGGAAGGAGGAGACGCAATCCCAGCTCGTCCCTTTCCATTAACCCAGCAGGTGGAACATTCAAACCGGGCACTCTGCAAACCCAAACCGACTCTTTGTCCCCAGCACAGCTCCAGCTCCTCTCGGAATCAGCGGGAATTTTGCTTTTGAAGGACTGAATATTCACGGTTCTGCCACGGTTGATAATTAAAACGTGAAATTTGGCATTTCTCAAGACTCCAGGATTTTTTTGTTTCATTTTTCTCCAAGAGAATGAGCCTGCATCGAGGGCAAAGCAAAATATTCTCCCCCACTGCCTTTAGAGAACTTCAGAACGACCAAATGCCGCCAAAGCATTGACTCTGCCTCAGCTCTAAGAGAAAAGGATTCAAATTACTTCCAGGACATTGAGGCTATGCTGTGTCCAAACCATCCAATTTGGAGAAAAAACCTAAAATTACCTTCAGAGAATTAACTAAAAGCGGATCAATTGCAATCCGTATCTTTGCAAGCGTTTCACATTTTCAACACGTTTTTGTTTATGCATAAAATCAGCATTTCGAAGGTTCTCTCTCAGCACAGAGCACGAATAACTGAGGATATTGAATAATTTGATTATTTCTGAATTTTAAAATTTAAAATGCTGTGGAAGAGGACATTTGGACTCCAACAACTGAGCCTGGAGATGGAAAGAAAGGCTGGAGCTGCCTCTGGCCGCTGTGTGCATCGACACCAGGGCTGAGACTTCCCCCAGAGCCCAGGAGCTGCCAGGATCAGCAGCAGCGTGGATCATCCCTTCTCAGGGCTATTTTACTCCAGAGAATCAATTTCCAAAAATTGCTTAAAACATCAAATGAAACACGAGTTATCTAAACATCAGATTTTCTAATTTTATTAAAAACGCACAAATTTTATCCAACATGTTTTCTTTCATACAGTGAATGGTCTAATATGCACTGGAGGTCACACAAGCTTAGGTTCATTAGAACAATAAAAGACATATGAGAAATTTAATATATAAAGAAAAAAGTAGCAGCTGTTGACTGCATATTTGACCATAAAATTTAAATATTTTGGACTTTTATTTTAAAGACACAAAAATAAAACCTGTGTGGGTCTATATAAGTCATATTAACAATTCCATGAATGTTCAACAGGACTAAAAATTAGCAAAGATGTTTGTTTGTCTTTTTTTTTTCTTTTTAACCTTGTAACACTTTTTAAACACCTTCTCGGGTTGCTGGTGCAAAGCACCTTACAGTATTTGTGCTATATATTTACTTTATTTGGCAACTGTCTGGGTTTTGTGGGTTTTTTTTCTTTGCCTTCTGTAAACAACACCTTTTACAAACTAGCACAGTGAACCACAAGCCCTGCAATCTGTTAGAACATCTACAGAAAAGAAAATGAACTATTTTGGTTGGCTGCTCAAAATCTTTTGCTTTTGAACAAGAGGTTTTTCTAAAACAGGATTTGTTAGTAAAACATTGAGCTCCTGAATTTAACATTAGACGTAAACAGTTGACTGTTTTTAGTTCAATAGAGTCTTTTTGTTTAGCTTTTCTCTCTCTGTGAAGGTAGAATACTTTTTGTTTGTTTGTTTGTTTTTTCAAGTCATTTTCGTTAGAGGTCTGGGTGGTGACCTTTGCTATGATGAGGAGGTTTTGTACGTGTAGCTTTGTGAAGGTAGAAGAGTTGGTGCTGAGGGCTTAACATTTAGTATTTGCTATTTTTGGAAAAAAAAAATCAAAACCAAACCAAAACAACCGAAACAAAACAGAAAATAAAAAAAGAAAGGAAAAAGGAAAAGTTGTCCCACCTGATCGTCAGCAGGCTGAAATGGCTGAAGCTAAAAAGAGTTTCTTGTTGTTGAACTTTCTGAGAGACAAAAATGAACAAACAGATTCATAATGCCAGAACCATCCTTAACCAGGAACGCTATAGAGAGTTCTTGAAGCTTTTTTCCCCTTTTCTTTGACCTCTCCTTCATTCAATTATTTTTAATTTTTTTTTTTTTATCGAGAAGTTTCTAAGGATTGTGGCTCTTAGGATGACATCCAACAGGGTAATCAAACTTAGCCATCCTATGGAATGGCAGCACTTTTACTGTACAGCTTCCCCAGTTCCTTTGTCAATGGTATAAAAAAGTCCCCTTGCTTGTTTGATACAACCATAACATGGAGATTGTCCTGGTCTAGAGCAAAGCTTGCCTTGGAGCGATTGGATTCAGTTCGTTCCCAAGGTAAAATTGTCTTAGGGCGGGAGAGATGTTATATGAATTCATTTCTGTACACCATAACAATAAGCAGACTAGATGATCATCACTTACTTAGACCCAGTTCGTTTAAAGCTACCACACAGCCGCTTCGTTCATCTCTGGAGGGTGGGACAAGTGATTGCCGTAGTTAGCACCACCGTTGACGGATATCGACGAAAATGGGGGGCTGGGGCCAAAAACTTCCGCGGACATGGAGTGCAAGGACCCGGGCAGGTTGGGTTCGGGGCTGGGCGAGTCTCCCGGGGGGTGCGACATGATGTCGGTAAAGCGCTGGGCCTCGCTCGAGGGGTGGTGTCCGGGCAGGGGGTGGTCCATGGCCCCCAGCGGGGTCCCTGACGGCCCCGAGGAGGGCACGAACGGGAGATCCACGGGGGTCTGCGCTTGAGACGAGGGCGGTCCTTGCGGGAAGAAATCGTAATTGCTTCCAGGGCCGTAATACTCGCTCTGGTAATCTGGCGGACAAAGAGAGACAGACGGACGGTAACAGGCGGGCAGGGACCCAGCGGGGACGCGCTCGGGGTGTCACCCGCGAACCGCAGGGGAAACGCGTGACCGGGCTGGCCGGGCTGGCCGGGCTGGCCGGGCTGGCCGGGCTGGCCGGGCTCCCCCTTCCCGCCGAGCTGCGGGGACGCCGACACGGAGCGGGGACACCGAAAACACCGGGGAGCAGCGGGAGAGCGCCGGGATCCCGCTCCGGCTGCGGGGAGCCCAGCGATGGGCGGCGGAACCGGGCGGAGCGGCCCCGGGGCCGCGGCAGAGCCCGGCACGGCAGAGGCGGCGCGGGGGAGCCGTACCCACCTCCGTAGAAGGAGAAGGGCCCGTTGGGGATGAGCTCGCCGGGCTCCAGCCGGTCCACGAGCGGCCGCATCCTGCGCGGGCTGCGGAAGAACGCGTGTCGCCGGGCGCCCAGCGCGCTCAGCTGCTTCATCCGCCGCTCCTTGGAGCGCCGGTTCTGGAACCACACCTGGCGGGGCGGCGGGAGAGGCGCCGGTCACGGGAGCCGCGGGTCCCGCTCCCGGGAGCCCGGCAGGGATCGCGCTCTCCCTTCCCTTCCATCCCCATCCCCATCCCGGGCTGCGCTTTTCCCTTTCCCGGTCTATGCCCGGTGCGCACCGAGCCGGCTCCAAGCGCGGCCGAGCCCACGCGTGACGGCGGCCCCGCTCCCCACCGACTGCGGGTCAAGAATGATTGAGTTAATTCTTATTACCCTGACAAGATTACTGCTAATTACCCTCACACTGAGCCTCTCCAATCTAACCTCGTCTTTAATGGTCCTTTAACCCCCCATTACCCCAGCGCTGCGGGTTTATAAACCTTTTAATAATTCCAGCGCGTTGTCATTCTTATTTACCCATTAACCCCTCACATTTCTGGTTATTAATTTCGATAGTGTTTGCAGCTTCTTTAGGATTTCTGCGAATAAACCCGCGGCTCTGTCCCTGCCGCCCGGCACCGGGGAGCCCCGGGAAGTCTCGGCAATAACGATTTCAGAGACCGGCGGGGCTTCCCCGCTCCCCGCAGCGCCGAGGGCGCCGGACACCGGTCTCTCCTCGCCCCCGCATCCCCCGGAGCCGTGCCCGGTGCCCGGAGGCGGCGGTACCTGGATGACCCGCATGTTGAGGCCGGTCTCCTGTGCCAGCTGCTCCCTGATGTGCCGCGTGGGTTTTGGGGTGGCCGCGAAGGCGGCTTTCAGAGTCTCTAGCTGTTTGGCTTTGATGGTGGTGCGCGGTCCCCGCCGCTTGGCCCCCAGGTTCTGGTCGTCGTTTTCGTTGCTCCCCGTCTCCTTGTCGGACACGTTGGCGCTTTCCGAGTCCTTGGCGTCGTCCTGGGAGGGGTCTTGAGAGTCGGGGGACAGGCTGGGGTCACTGCCGGTGGTGGCTGTGGAGAACAAACGCGGGTCACGCTCAGCCGGGGGAAACACCGACCGCGGCACGACCGGGGAGAGGGAAAGGAGGGAAAGGAAAAAGGGAAGAAGAAGAAGAAGATAAAAAAGAAGGGAGACAAGAAGGAGAGGAAAAGAAAGGGGTAGCAGAGTGAAGGGAGAAGAGAGAGGAGGAAGACAAGGGATAAGAGAGTAAGGAGAAGACAGAAGAAAGAAGAGAAGAAGGAAGAAGGAGAGGAGCGTCTCATCCCAAGGAGCAGCCGGTGCAGAGCGCATCCCCGCCCTCATCGCCCCGGCCGCGCTCCTCACCTGAATGCAGGCTGTTTTCTTTGGCAGTATTGCTGTTATTTAGGTAATCTTCTTTGCAGACAAACTTGTTCTCGTCTATGATGTAGAGCTCCTCGCCGGTGGAGAGTTGCTTGTTACACATCATACACGTAAAACAGTTCAAGTGGAACACTTTGCTCCGCGCCCTGCGGACCAGGTCGCTGGGGGAGATGCCCTGGGCACAGCCCGCGCACTTGGTCCCGAAACACCTGCGGGGAGAGGCGGCAGCGTCAGCAGCGCCCGGGAACGGGGCCCGGGCCGCGGAAACCGGCGTTAAACCAAATACGGCATCCCTGCAGAGCGCTCTCTCTCCCCGATATCGCCGCTTCTCAAAATAAAAATCAAACCCGGCCTGGGCAGCGCTCGGGATCGCCGAACAACGGGGCTGCGCTGTCCCCGCGCCCCGACACCCGCACGAAGGGCGCTCTGACCAACAGCCCGCAGGAATGCCACACGTTCTGTGTGACCAACAGCCCGCGGGAATGCCACACGTTCTGTGTGACAAACAGCCCGCAGGAATGCCACACGTTCCGTGTGACAAACAGCCCGCAGAATCCCACACGTTCCGTGTGTCGGTACCGGCCTCGGGGGCGCTCCGGCCGGAGGAGCGGCCGGTGCGGGCAAGGCCGGCGCCGAGAGCCGGGGATGGCGGGGCCGGAGCCGCACCGGGGCCGGAGGCCTCCCGTGCCCCGCTCAGCCCCGCGGGGCTCTGGGAACCGGGACCGGAGTGGGGCCGAGCCCGTTGCCGAGATGAAGCGATGGAGCTCGGAGCGGTGCCCGTCCCCGTGCCCAGGGAGAAGCGGCGGCGGACTCAGGGCCGCGCTCCGCCGGGCCGCGCCTTGTGCCGGGGTACGGCGGGGGCTCCGCGGCCTCCCCGGCCCCGAGCCGCTCCTTGCCCTTACCGCCGGTGCGCGGCGGCGGGGCCCGGCGGGCAGCGGTACCGGCGGCCGCTCCGAGCCGGGATTGATGCCGGAATGTGCAAGGAGAGCGGCGGCGAGCGAGCGTCGGACACCGCTTCCCTCTCCATCCATCCATCCATCCATGCACCGGCGGAGGGTTGCTGCCCTCGGGCCGGCCTGGCTCCGGTGCCCGGGATGCGCCGGGCCCGCGGAGCGCCCGCACCGCGCCTTCCCCGCCGGTGGCACCGGGAACAGCGCCGGGCTCACGGCCGGGTCAGCCCCGCTCCGCCGCACCGGGAACAGCGCCGGGCTCACGGCCGGGTCAGCCCCGCTCCGCCGCACGGTGCCCGCGCTCCCACGGCCCGGCCCGGCCCGCAGCGCCGCTCGATAGTTCGGAGGGAACTTTGGGCAACTCGAGCTCGGTCGGGGGACGGGAGAGCGGCGACATCAACGGGCGCGACCCCGGGCCCGACCCCCGCCCGTCCCTGCCCCGAGAGCACCGGAGGAGCCGCCGCGGTTTGCGATGTTCGCGTGTCTCGGGGAGGGAAGAGGCGCTCGTGGGTCCCGCTGACAACGGGGGAAACAACAAAAATAAAGGGAAAAAATGGAGGTGAAAAACGAACGGAGAGGAGCGGCGGGGGCAGGCGGAGGCCGGTACTCACCGAAAGAAGTCGTTTTTGCAGTAAAGCTTGCCTTCTCGCGAAAAGCATTTCTCTGTCAAATTGCATTTACATTCACAGCACTGAACACACTTCACATGCCAAGCCCTGTCCAGTACATTCAACAAAAACCGGTCCAAGATCGGCCTTTTGCAGCCTGCACAGTGAACCATTGTCTTTGGTTAGTTCTGAGGGGGGCAGCGGTTTCCCAGGTATCAAGGAAAAAAAATAAATAAAAACAATTCTTTTTTTTTTTTTAGAAAGACGACAACACCGGCGAAGGTTTGGTTTTTGTTTTGTTTTTGTTTTCTTTCTTTCTTTTTTTTTTCTTGTTATTTTTTTTGTGTACGTATCTTTTAAAAGCCTTGGAGAAGTGAAGAAGGATAAAAAGAAAGGGAGGAAGAAGAAAAATCTTCGTTCGAGTGTCCTAGAAGGGGTACACAGGAGAACCCCCCACTGCCCAGCGCTTCGACACAGCCGCAGGATCCCGGCCGCTACCAACCACACGGATAATAATAATAATAATAGTAATAATAATAATAGTAACAATAAAACAATTACGGCTATAAAGATCGGCGCTCAGAAAAAAATAAAAATTAAAAAAAAATTAAAAATAAAACCGCCAAAAAGCGAGCGTGATGAGTTTTTCTAAGGTCTGAGGTAGAGCAGTCAGGAGTCAAAGTGCTTTTCCCAATGAGAAATCAAAGGAGGAAAAAATATAATAACAACAACAACAATAATAATAATAAATAACGAGCCGGGGCATGGAGAGGCGGTGGCGGTCAGACGGGCTGTGGCTGCTGCCGCGGCGACATCGCCCTGCGCGTCCTGACGCGGGGACGGGGACACGCTCCGCCGCTCCTCGCTCCGCCGCTCGCTCTCCTTCTCTCTCTCTCTCTCTCTCTCTCTCCCTCGACGTCTCGGCGGCACCGTCGCGCCCAGCTCTGTCCGTCCGTCCGTCCGTCCGTCCGTCCGTCCGTCCGTGCGTCCTACCTACCCGCGCGCATCGCTACCCGCGGCGGCCGCCCGTGTCCCCGGCGTGGCATGGCGCGGCGCTGGCGGAGCGGGGGCCCGGGCGGGCCGGGCGGAGGGCGCGGGGCAGAGGGGCGGCCCCGCCGTCCGGCCGCGCAGGGGCTCTGCATGGTCCCGGCGCCGCCGCCGCCGC
>WBNQ01051362.1:0-43977 GCA_013401375.1 Spizella passerina | reverse complement strand
TTTTTTTTTTTTCCACAGAGAAGGGATTCCAGGCACTGCTCAGCTTTAGGAGATGAGAAACAACCGGTTGTAGCTCCATATTCTAAATTGCATTTGTGAAAAGAGATTACAAAACAGTGCATTTCTTGTGCTTTTCTTTCTGTATCTGAATTCAACAGAAAAATGGCAAGGAGTTAAATTCTCAGTACAGTGTTCTTTTTCTTTTGGATTAGCATTTATCTGTTCAGGAGATACACAGCTCACTCATATCCACATTTCAGCAGCATTCAAATTCTTCACAGAGCCAATGGTTTTTTAAAAAAAAAAGTACTGAGTTATGAAATAAGATCAATATCCAGTGTCCTGCTAATAAAGTCATATTTTAATATAAAATATTCATACAGCATACTCTACACCTCATTCTCTCTGCTAGCTGAATACTGTTACTGACTATTCAAACAGAAAAACTTCAACCACTTTGCTCTTCAACGTTTTGGAGGGACAATAGTTTCCAGCAGCTACTTTGATCACAGTAGTGGGGAAAAGAACAGAGGGAAAGACAGGGGTTTATGTTCCAAAACTCTAGATTAGGTTACGAAGTCGGCTGAAAGAGGGAAGTTTTTCAGAATGTAAGGACTGATCCCACTCAGTGGAACACGAAACACTGCACTCATTAGTGTTTCCATTAGAAATTCTCCTTCCTACACTACAAGTCACCCTTGTGCTCTCTTCCTGCCCAGTACGAAACCTTTTTCCCCTCTAGAAACAAAACTTAAGTCATTGCTCCCCTCTGTTGTCTTCTGCTCTCTCGGTTAGAGTTAAATAATAATTAATGTTGCTATAAAGATGAGTTAAAAACCTCAGCCACAGCCTTGGAGCCCAGCAGGGTGCCTGTCATGTTTCAGGGAGCTGATTAATGTCCGTCAGTTTTGTGTCGTTCAGGATTGCACGGATCCTCTCCAGGGAATCTGCCTGCCGGATCCTCTCCAGCTGCACCTGCAGGAGCAACACAGGAATGCAGTCAGCAGGGGCACAGCCAGAGCCAGGCACAAAGGGGCTCAGAGCCCAGGGCCAGGCCCAAAGGAAGAGCCCAGAGCCAGGCACAAAGGGGCTCAAAGCCAGGCCTAAAGGGGCTCAGAGCCAGGCCTAAAGGGGCTCAAAGCCAGGCCTAAAGGGGCTCAGAGCCAGGCCTAAAGGGGGAGAGCTCAGGGCCAGGCCTAAAGGGGCTCAGAGCCAGGCCTAAAGGGGCTCAGAGCCCAGGGCCAGGCCCAAAGGAAGAGCCCAGAGCCAGGCCTAAAGGGGGAGAGCCCACAGCCAGGCCCAAAGGGGCTCAGAGCCAGGCCTAAAGGGGGAGAGCCCAGAGCCAGGCCCAAAGGAAGAGCCCAGAGCCAGGCCTAAAGGGGGAGAGCCCAGAGCCAGGCCCAAAGGAAGAGCCCAGAGCCAGGCCCAAAGGGGCTCAGAGCCAGGCCTAAAGGGGCTCAGAGCCAGGCCCAAGGGGGCAAAAGCCCAGGGCCAGGCCCAAAGGAGGAAGAGCTCACACCTAAACCCAAAGGTGGAAGAGCCCAGAGTCAGGCCTAAAGGGGGAAGAGCTCAGAGCAAGGTGAAGAGCCTAGAGCCAGGCCTAAAGGGGGAAAAGTCCAGAGCCAGGCCTAAAGGGGGAAGAGAGCAGAGCCAGGCACAAAGAGGGAGAGCTCAGGGCCAGGCCTTAAGGGGGAGAGCCCAGAGCCAGGCCTAAAGCAAGAGCTCTCACCCAGGCCTAAAAGGGGGGAAGAGCTCAGAACCAGGCCCAAGGGGGGAAGAGCCCAGAGCAAGGGGAAGAGCTCAGAACCAGGCCCAAAGGAAGAGCTCACACACAGGCCTAAAGGGAGGAGAACTCACACCCAGGCCCAAATGGAGCCCCCAAGGGATCCAACATCACCAGGGGCTGAAGAACTGCAAGGTGTGAAGGAGCACAAGCTTAATTTGGGCCCAAGAATGGGAAGAAGAAGACATGAGGCAGTTGTGATTTTACAATAATCCCCCACTTTCTGGGGGTTCCAGGCATTGTCAGCACTCTGAGTTTTGTCCCATGTGCAGTCACTGACACTGTACTGGAAAACTGGAGATGTACAAAGTGAACCTTCCCAGGAGCAGCCCCACACGTGCCTTGGAGGCCCTCAAGGTCACAGCCAAAATGCTCTTGGAGCAAAGATCCCATTTCCAGGCTCACTCCTTGCTCTGCTGATAATCCAGTTTAAGCTGTTTCCTGTCTGCTGAAAAAGGGCCCAGCAGAAATGTGCTGGAACCAATGCAAAGAGAGCACAACTGATTTCTTTCTTACACTCAAACTTTCCTTGCAACAGGAGCTGGGTTTCAGTTATAAATCCCCAACTAGCAATTAATTGCTTTTTAACCCTTCCTCTGAATTGCTGATAACTAATTTGGCCAGTGGACCCCTCACACAAGGGTCTCAGAGACAAGGCCAGGGAAGGGAATAACCACAATCCCCTCTGATGGTGACCTCACACTGAGCACAGTGCACATGGCACAAACCATTGCTTAAACTGGAGCACAAACTGATGTGCAGTAACTGCTTAGGGCAGAAAGAGAACACAAAACACAGAGCTGCAGTTCTAACTGAGCTCAAGGTTTACTAAACTACCTGCAAGCTGTGGAAGAGCCCACCACACATCTTTAAAGTCGTGGCTGTTTGCTCTAAGAACTGTATAAAACAGTGTCTGCACCCAAAAAGTGAGGATGAGGACAAACAAGAAGCAATTTCTCTAAGCAGGACAACTCAATAGTCTCCTTTGTCCTCCCAACTCCTCCAGACACAGAGCCAGAGAAGACAGATCTCTATTGTCCATCCAGCTAAACTGTGTCTAGTAAACAATTCTCCCACATTCTGGTGTTAATTTTCCAAGTAAACCTGAATGCCTGGCTCAGAAAATGTGCAGTTTGAATTCTGCTGGATGTCACCGAGGGCCTGGCCAAGGACTGCAAGGAGATGGGGCTGAAATTCAGCAGCTCCTCTGTGAGCAAAGCTGGAACATAAAGGGGGCACAAGCTCTGGGAACACAGACCCTGAGGGTGAGCCCAGTCCAGCCTGGCTTCCCCAGAACACTGAGAGCTCCTCTGCACACAAACTGCAGCAGAACAGCCTGGCAAACCTGGGTCAGCCTCAGGGACACCCCTGACTAAACTCCTCCCCTCATATCAACCACAGGTTCACTTGGAGGAAATACAAGGATAACAACAGAGACAATTGCAAGGACAAGACTTTTAGAATGTATAAATAGAAAGCAATAACTATAACATTAAGAACCATTTCATATATTCAGATCAAGCAGTACCAGCTCCTTACTTTGTCCTTAAATACTTGCATCTGAATGATTTGCTATGAAAATATCACACTGGAAGCATGAGGAGATGGACAAGGAAAAACACATGTCTGGAAGAGCCATCATCTCTGGCCCTGCATGGTTTCTTTTAGTACAAAAACTGAAAATTAGCTAGAACCACGTAATCAGGATGGAATCCCAATAGTTTTAATAATAACATCATAGTGGGAATACCTGAGCAGTTTATTACACTAACAAATTCTAAAATAGATCATAAATACCAACATAAGAAAAGTTACAACTGCTATTTCTTATTTTGCTCAGCTCTGGAGAAATAATGAAACTAAATTAGTCCTTCCACATTGATTGGACTCTCTTACCTGAAGTGTCTGGGAAAGCTTTACAAAGTCTCTCTGCACTTGCTCACTGACATCCAATTCAGTCTGCAACCTCTGGGCTTTGTTCTTCTCTTCAAACACCAGCTGCTCAAGGTTGGCCTGGGGAGGAAAAAAATTCTTATGCTTGAACTGAATAAAAATCAGCAGCTTGTATAAACTGAATAAAGTGTGACACCAGAGGAAAGCAGCACAGCATTCACAGGGCAACAAACCAAACCAGTCTTTCCACACCTCAGTTTTCCAAAGTGCAAAATCAGGGCCTAATACCCATTAACAGGTGCCAACAGACTGGTTAAGGTATGAAAAATCCCAAAGTCCCTTAACAGCACCATGAGCAGGGATCTCAAAATACAGAGTTCTGAGTTTTAGTGCAGTAAGTTCATGGTAAGGGCAGTAATTTGCTGCTGGCAATGTAACTGTCTTGCTGTCCTGAGCTGTAGTCAGAGAAGTGTTGGGAGAAAGGGCATAAAAAACCAAAACCACAACAAGAGAGGGCAGAGAGAGAGCTCAGATCACAATTATTCCATCTGAGTGCTGAAGTAGAGCCCCTTCCTACAGCAACTACAAAAAAGCCCCCATTTCCTCAAAGCATCAAAGCACCCAAGCCAAGGTTTGGTAATCAGGACACTCCACAGGCTGGAATGTTCCTGAGCCCTCCCTTGGGATGTCAGGTCAGCAGCAATTCAGAGCAACCATTTCACAAATCCCAGTGAAAACAGGGGTGAGGATTTAACCACATCCAGAGGACATTATTGCCCTGCCAGTTTCTTACCAACATTCAAAAGCTTCTTTTTTTCATTCTTAGGTAGTGCCACATTCTCTGACACAGCTGCTCATCACAAAAGATGCAGATACACTTCACATCCAGACATCATAGCTACCTTTGCTGCAGTCTCCTTCTTCAGCTGTTCTTCTAGAGCATTCTTTGCCTCCTGCAGACTCTCCAGCTGTTGCAGGTTTTCCTGTGAAGAACTTTCCAACTGTATAATAATAATAATAATATAAAAAGATATATTATAATAATATAAAAATATATAATAATAATATAAAAAATTAACAAAACTTGATAACATTTCCATCTCCCACAGTCCCTCCATAAGGAAGTCTAAGTATCTTTCAGCACTTGGGGGACCCAGGGGCTTAGAAACACACCTAAATAACCTCTGCTAGGGGCAGAGAAAACACCTGAATAACATCACTTTCCCTCCATTTATTTACTTTTGGAGCTGGAGAGAAATATCCAAACTTGACATTTAGGTCAGTGTTAGGTAGTCTAGTAGTAATTAGGAATTAGTTAATCCAGTATTTATGTTACAAATTAATAAAACACCTTTTAAGGAACAGAACTGTGAGTGTGTCCTATTCCTACACTGGCATCAATACAGGAAAGAGGAAAAAACCCCTTTACTAAAAAACCCCACAGTATCAAACCCAAAAATTCGACACTGAAAGGGCTTCTTACCTGTTCCTTTTCTGCTTTTATTCTTTCCAATTCAGCTTTTAAACTGGAAATGGAAGCTGAAAAACAAGAATATTAAATCTTAAATGCAAGAACACAGGAAATTGTTCATACCCTGTTTACTTCTGTTAAAATTTAAACGAGAATTAAGCTCATGTTACATCAAAGGTACCTCAAAAGCAAACAAATAACTGTACTTTTGTTTTCAGCTGCACAGCTTTGGTGTCTCTGCTTTCAAAAGTGCACAGTATTTAGAATTCAGGTAAGTCTACACACAATTCAGATAATTTTACTACAGAATCAAGTCTTTGTGCACCTTAATAATTCCCTATATTCTTATTCTGAAACCATTTCACCCCTGCTCACCTATTTCCTCTTTGCAATTCTCTATTTCCAGCTGTAGAGTTTCTTCTATATTTTCTTTCAAATATTGTTCAGCTTGGATCTGTTCCTTCAAGAAGAGGATCTCTGCCTTCAGCTTCTCCTCGAGGTGATCTGCTGCTGTCCTCACACTGATGATGTCCTGCCTGTACTTGAGGATCAGCTCCCGGAGCTCCTGCACCAGGATTAGCAGAGATGGCATTTGGCATCACCCAGCTCTGGGCTGTCAGCACAAGGACAAAGCTCTGCTGCTGCCCCAGGGTCTGTCCTGGCACCCCAGACAAAGCTCTGCTGCCCCAGGGTCTGTCCTGACACCCAGACAAAGCTCTGCTGCCCCAGGGTCTGTCCTGACACCCCAGACAAAGCTCTGCTGCCCCAGGGTCTGTCCTGACACCCCAGACAAAGCTCTGCTGCCCCAGGGTCTGTCCTGACACCCCAGACAAAGCTCTGCTGCCCCAGGGTCTGTCCTGACACCCCAGACAAAGCTCTGCTGCCCCAGGGTCTGTCCTGACACCCCAGACAAAGCTCTGCTGCCCCAGGGTCTGTCCTGACACCCCAGACAAAGCTCTGCTGCCCCAGGGTCTGTCCTGACACCCCAGACAAAGCTCTGCTGCCCCAGGGTCTGTCCTGACACCCCAGACAAAGCTCTGCAGCCCCAGGGTCTGTCCTGGCACCCCAGACAAAGCTCTGCTGCCCCAGGGTCTGTCCTGACATCCCCTCCTGCTCCCAGCAAGGAATTACAGCCACAGTCAGCATGGCCACAGGAAATGGAAACATGGCAAACATCCCCATGGGTTTATGATGCTCCCCCTGTCCTTCAGCACCACCAAACCTTTTAGGCTGAAAGGACTGGCCATGGAAGGGATGATAAGGATTATCATTATTCAAGGCTTTGCATTATCACTGGTTTTAACTGGACAGAAGTGACTGACTTCACTTGAATTACTGAATCAATACAGTGGGGCTCTGCTGACTGGAAACTTGTGTGCCCAGTTAGAAAATGCAGCTTGAACTGGCTGCACTGGGCCAAACCCACACCCCTCCTGACCACCAGTAAACTGGTTTTACAATCCATCCACACCTTGAAGCAGCCATGGCACAGAGGGACAACTGGCTGGCTTTGTCCATCACAGACTCCCAGAGTTAAAACCCCAGTTACTGTTCTTTGTGCTATTTGAGACAGCTTTTTGATAAAGAATAATACTCCAGTGAGATCAAGTCACAAGCACTGTTGGTGTTAATGATTTAAAAATATTTTACCTCTGTTGCTTCTGGTAGAATGAAATCTTCAGCCTGCTGTAAGGACACATGCAAGCTGTGTTTTCCTTGAAGACTTTCATTATCTTTTTGCAGTCTCACCAACTCTTCTGAAACCTGCTCCCTTGACTGTGTCAGGACAGCCTACAATGCAAAGAAAAGCATAAATTCATACTCAGGGTCATGCTTAGATCTCTTCTGCCCTATTTACTATCCCTATTTTCAGCAGTCTGGTGAGTTGATATTCTTTGTAAAGAAGGGAAACAAAATGATGCTGTGGATCAACACCAGCAGCTCCCTCTTGCCTGGCAAGGCCAACTTTAAGGGTCCAGGCAGAGAGAAGGAAGGCAGTGATAAATAAAACACAGCTTTGTTCAGTGTCCCACTTTCCCCCTGTGTTTATCCATTAGCTGGCTGTGCTCATGGAGGGGAAGGAGAGGAGGAACCACAGGTGCTTTCAGGAGCAAGTTATCCAAAAACCTGAAATATTCACCCTGGAACTTTCCATGGTGGATGTCTGCCTCCCACTGTCCTCCCAGGAGAGCACCAGAACAGCTGATCCCATGGAAAGAAAAGGGATGAAGAGGACATGGCTTTGCTTGCATTACAAAAGAAAAAAAAAATTCAGGGGAGTCTTCCAAGAGGAATGGAAATGGGGAACCAGGGACTTGAGCAATAGCAGGAGAAGCAGACTCAGATCAACACATTTTCTGAATTTCCTGCACATCCACCAGATGTGTTCTCATGCAGAGCATCTCTGCCAGCAATGCCCTGATGTGCTGCACACAATCCCTGACCCCAAAAATGCAATGCAGGGGTTCATGAGGATGAATTCTCTTGGTCCCCCACAAATGCTGTGCCAGGGAGGAAAAAAGAAGAAACTTGATTCTGATATAGAAAGGAATGAGTTGCTCTAAGGAAGTCAAACTTAGTTCTAAACCATGAGGTCCTCTTCCAATTCTCTGGCTTAATTCTAACAAGATGTTCAAAAATAGTTATAAAAAATTAAGCTTCCATACATATCTCTCCCTGGGTGTTAGGGATGCTATTTTAAGTCTGACCTGCAACAACACTGATCATTCATCTTTAAACCTGAGAAAATATTCACTAATGATGGTGCTTGTGACAAATCCTAAAAAAGAGTTGTGAGACAATCTTCTGCCTTCAGATTTGAGGTGAAGTTGAGATAGCAGAGACATGGAACTGGACCATGAATAATGGGGAAAGAACTGGGCAGTGATGTGCCTGCTCCTGAATGTGCAGGAACACAGACAGCAGCACAGAGTGACACAAACTGATCCAGCCCCAGCTCTGCCATCAGAGCTCACTGGCCCAGGCCCTCTGCAAGTGAAGATGCTCAAGCCTGGCTGGGCACACAAAACCTTTTCCAGACACACTGAGCTCCTAGGGTCAGACAAACAGGGCTGCTCATGATCTCTGCAGTTAACCTGTCTTACCATTTGCTCCTGGACACTTCTCTTGGCTTGCAGAAATGCCTGCTGCAGCTCACTGAGAAAATTCTCTGACTTCTGACACTTGGCCATGAGCAAGGAGATCTTAAAGAAAGAAAACACAGACAGACATGTAAGATATAAAGCATAGAACAGATTCTGAAAAAGAAATAAGTTGTCTTGTCTGCTATCATTACTAATAGGTACTTTGAAATTTCCAACTAAGCCACTGAAGTTTATGTTAATTCTTCACTCAGTCAAGCAGGAAAGCAGCTCCAGGCAGCAAGGACAGATGCTGTGTTTCTGCACCAACAATATTCTTATATTCTATTTACCAAACTCTGAATCAACAGTTAATTCTAACAAAATTTACATGTAAGCTACTTCTGAGACACTGAAGGGAAACTGAAGAGCTTTTTTTCTAAGTTTTCAGCATTTTTTGAATTTTTGTACCTTTCTCTGTAAGCACTTTCAAAAACTTTACAAGTCATTCCACAACACATGTAAGATTAATCATTACTTAATTAACATCACCCTGGTACAGCCAGAAGAACATATAAACATATTTCTGCTGTCTAAGCTGGATTTTGTCTAATGATTGTTTCTTCAGTAAGAAAAAATATTGGGTAGGATGGAAGAGACAAAGTTCCAGCCCCAGTGAAGTAAATTCAGTGTCTGGTACACAACATGCACCTACTATGTAAGCTTTAATGGGCCAAAGATGATTTATTTTTTTCCTTTTTATTTTTAACTATGACTACCACACATTATATTTGGCTTCATTGTTCCAGAAGAATTAGATATACATCTCAGACTGAAAAATCCTTCCAGTGGGCTATTATTTTAAAGGAGTTCAGTGCCTGCTCAGCTCCTCATTACTGCATTCTTCACCACAAGCCCATTAACTGAGTGTCAAATGTTGATAAGAGCTGGTGGTGGAACAGAACCACTCTTCCAGCAACAAAGCTGTGCCCAGGGCTCTGTTTGCATGTTTGGGTCATTTCAGGCACAGGTCACTCCAAAACTCAAACATTACTCAAAGTCCTGCTGCCACTCTGTAATGTTCATGATTAGAGATGATAATTTAATTGGGTAACACAATTTTAGAGAGACAATAGATTTATCTAGAAAATGTGGGAGACTCAGGTGAAGCATAACTAACCCTAGAATTTCTCATTTGTGTTGCCTGTACAGCCCGTAGCTAATCCATATCTAACAAAACACAAGTTCTTGTTACACACTTTTGAAGAACATTTCATCATTCCTAAACTCAATTACAAACCCTTGTACCTGATTAGAGGAGTCTTCAGCACTTTGTTTCATGTAATCCTCCAGTTCCTGTTTATCTTTCATTGTCTTTTCCAGCTGGTCATTAGCTTGCCTCAGCATCACCTGCAGCTTTTTCACCTGTGTTGTCACAACAAAATTAATTCAGGTTTATTCTCTTGGGGAGAATTTATTTACTGAACCCTTTCACTCCTCAAACCAACAACATAAAATCCCTCAAAAATCAAAAAATCCTATGAAACTCAGGATTTTTTTTGCTGTTGAAACAGGCTCCAGCAGAGATTATCTCTCTAAAGAACCATGGGACATCAAACTGCCCTGGACCATGGCCATGTAATGACTTCAATCACTTATTTCAAAGCACAATGTGACTCATGCCTTCCACACCCATCTGAAAATTGTTCTTTGGTATATGGCAGGAAACAAATATCCTCCAAGACTTGAAAGTCATTTTATGCTGCTAGGATGAGGTCCTTTTCTGTTAACAGATCTTACAGTATCAAAGATAATAGAATTTAGTGCATGACAAGCATTTTAAAATATAAATTATTAAAGATACTGACTTCAGCATGGGCATAATACTTTTTATAGAACACTAGTGCATGGCCTTACAGCATCAAATAAAGGGTTCTTCAAGGTGAATCCCTAAGAAATTCATGTACTTGACCACACATATGAATAACAAATCAAGTTATGTCAGGTTATCCAGTATGTTGATATTGGTCAATTAAAACCAATGAATAAAACAGAACCCTTAGTAGTTCAAAAAGCTGCAAAAGCCTGGCTTAAAGCAATGAGAGAATTCCCACCTGGTCTCTGGTCTCAGCCTCCTGGATCTGGATCCCTTGCAACTGCTTCTCATAATTGGAGCACATGTCACAGCGCCTGCCCAGCTTGTTCCCTGCATTCTGCACCTGCAGGACACAGAGTCAGCACCTGCCCTGAGCCAGGAGAGTCCCCAGGGAGTGCAGGAATGCTACACACACTCAGCTGTGGTGTGGCCACAAAGCATTGCAGACAAAAAAGTGGCAGAATCATGTAAAGGCAGGATTGAGTTGCTCTACAAGTGAAGGATAACTCAAATCAGCTGTGGGATTTCAGCTTTTCCTGCCATGGGTCCCACCATTAGCACAAAAAGCCATGGCACAGAGTTCATCAAGTCACTGCTGTGCTCTTCTGACAAAGAGAAACAAAACAGGAGAGAGGAAAATAACAGTGTTGGGGAGGGCAGCAGGGAAAGCAAGAGTAAACCTGCTGTACTGCTGGAACTGCAGTGGTTTTGGACAAAGAGACAAATGCAAGTTTTATAAAAGTTCCAGCTGCAGGTCAAGTTTGAGCTGAATCTGTGCTTGTGTTTGCTGCTCCATGTCCAACCCACAGCAAGAGGCATTCACACCCCAGTGTGTGCTCCTGCCTCCAGAACATGTGGGAAGCTGCATTTCTGCTCTGGATTCTGAGACAGGGCTAAAGTGTCACCAAAATGTCAACAGGCCAAGGGAACACTCAAGAGTAAGGATCTAACTCAGCTCTGAGCTCAGGATGCTGTAATTTCTCCAGATATGGCAAATCAGTAGGAAAACAACAACAAAAACAAAGCAACTTTACAACAGTTTTGGAGAGACCTCCTACGTGAAATTTCAACAAATTGAGAAAAAAAAATCAGTAGTTCTTCATTTCATCTGTCCTTCATCTGGCCTTTTTTCCTTCACTACATTTTTTTTATTCCCATCTTGTCTCCCTTTCGACCTAGTATGGATTATTATCTCCTCCCACCTTTTCACCTCCCTAAAGTGTTGCTCTTTGGCCTCTCCTCCTCTGAAAGAAAAACCACAGGTAACCCCAAATACTCTACTTTTCAGCAAAAAACCAAATACAAGCTTTGAACTGGCATCATATAAAGCTGCTGAAAAACTGACAGGCAGAACACCCAGAAGCAACAATTTCCTTGGTCATCCACAGTGCAACTGGCCCAGGGGTCAGTCTAATCTGCTGCTTGCTGCTCTCAGAAATGGGTTTGTGATGATGCAAGTCCCCAACAATTTCCTGGAGCCTCTCTGGGGTACTCTGTGCCTTGGGCATAGTTTGGCTGCTCATTTCCAAAGTGCACAGCCCTCAGCAAACCCCCCCAGCACACAGAGCAGCACCCCCAGCTCTGCTGCTCCTGCTCCTCTCTGCCTCCTACTCATCCCCAGCTCCTCTCTAATGCCCTCTCCTCAACCTCCCATTTTCTCCTGAAGTTCTCCCACCTTTTTCCCGCTCTCAGGCAATACTGAGTTCCACAGCCACCTCCTCAAAATCCAAAGCACCTTGTATTTAGTAAACCTGTCTGTCCCAGGGGCAGGGCCAGCTCATCCACCTTATACTGGATGTGTTTCACCCACAGAAGCATTCCAAGAGGGGAAAGTGAACATCTGCCCTGGATGTGAGCTGTTCCTTCCCCAGCTGGCTCTGGGCAGAGCCCAGGAGGAGGAGGAGGAGCAGGGCAGGGGGACTCACCTCCTTCTGCAGCAGGTTCCACTCTGTCTCGCTGACCAGGCGGTACCCGCTGGGGGACACATAAGCACTCTCCACGCCCTGGGTGACACTGGAGAGCAGGGAAGCAGTCTCTTCTTGCTCTGGTGTCATTGCTTTGATTGCTTTTTCCTGATCTTTGGTCAACATGAACCCGCTGGGCATTTGCAGGGATCCAAGGGAAGCCGTATCAAAGTTCTCAGACACTGAATCTGCTCCAACAAGTGGTCCAAAATCTGACTCATCCAGGTTCCCAGCAGATTTTGCTTTGTTGTTGTACCCTAAAGCTTTGGACTGTAAGGATCCAGATGTGCCCAGACTGTCTGTTGACTGTGCTCTCCTAAGTCCATCTTTAAACATATCAGTGTCTGGTTTATTGAAGGATTCGCCAGAGGAAAGAAGCAAGTCTGCATCCAGGGAATGGACTGAGCCATGGGTGCTGTTCACATGCACCTGGAATTGAAAATCAAGCAATAAAACAAATATTTACTCCATTTTAGTGGTACAGGAGGAATGCTGGACACTAATTACAAGGCATGGCAAAGGCAAGGTTAAATTTATTTGGCAAGAACATCTGCTCTCCAAATTTAAGGTCACAGGGGAAGGGACAGAGAACTGAAATGAACCGGTTAAAATTCAAAAACAAATAAAACAAGTAAAAAAAGTCTTCTTTTAACAGAGTGCTTCTGTAAGACTACCTTCCTGCCAGACAAGCAAGGACACCAGTCACCTTCCAGCTTCCAATATTTGAGACAAGATGCTTCCCCCAAAGAGATGTACTAGCAACATTCCCTCTGCGACCATAATCTACACAACAGAAGAAGGCAGATACTCCACTTCCAAAAAGAAATTCAGATTTTTTTCATAAAACAAAACACTTTCCATTAACACAAAAATAAACAGAGAAAAATATACTTAAAATCTACTCTATACCGACAAGTATATGTTGTTCTTCAATTTTTCTCTTCTGCTTTGTGTGTCTAACAAAATACCAAAATATTTTCTTCACAATGTTATTTGTACATTAAAAAAAAGAAAAGGGAAAAGGCTGGGCTTAGACCCAAAGGTATCCTGGGGAATGCCAGCACCAAAAGCCACACAAATTGTCCTGTGATGTGTATCAGGCACATGGAGCCTCTCAATCTATTTTTGTTTTTTGTAGCACTGAAGAGAGAGCAGTAATGCTTTATTTAAAAAGCACATGACTGCTTTCAAAATACCTTCCAAAATATTATGCACTTCTGCTTTGCCATTAGACACATAAGGAAGTAACACTGGAACCAGGCTCTTGAGAAAAATTATCATTTCTGAAATAGGTCCAGAGACCAGCAGGCTGCTGGCACTTGATATAAGTGCTTGTATAATAGATAGATATAATATAGAATGTATATATAATGTACTACTGTTGTATGACTGTTGTAAATGCCTTGTTTTAATCATTTTTAGGTGGAATATTTATATTTGCATGTATATATACAAGTTCATAATAAAAAAGTCAAGGGAATACAGACTTACATAAAACTGAATTTTCAGGGTACAGCTGCTCTGTGATAACCAAAACAATATTAACAAATCATCTGTTTGTATTGCAAACTGCCCAAGAGAGAGGATCTTAGAAGCTATAACAAATTATAACAAGTTGTAAGAACTGATGAATGACTGATTACAACATATAAAACATATTCTGAACAGCTAAAAAGGTCATAAATAACAAAACCAAACACATATACAAACCCAAATCACTCTGAAAATTATGCTCCTTCTCAAAATATAAATTTTCCATGATGCATAAATCTTAGAAGCAAATAAGTGTTGTGAATGATGGACTAAGGAATATGCTATGAACTGAGATTAAAGAAAACATCAGCATATAAATTTTTTGTTCCTCACCAATGTGCCTCATTTGCATGTCTGGACATGGAAGATACAAACAGTATTTGAAACAGAAAGTGAATATAGGCTAAAGGGTAGAACTAGATCTCAGCTGCATTCTGAACATCTTTCTGCATTCTGAACTGTTATAAATCCTTGATAAAAATAAAATAATCACTTCAGAATACATATATTAAAGTATATACTTTTTTCCCTTCAAAAGTGATAAAAAACCAGGCAAAACACTGGCTCACTCAAGTCTCTTGAAGGTTAAATAAGCTCCTATTGCACAAAATATTTGTGGGCTTTTATTAATTTTTCCTTCATTTGACTCACAAAACCAAATTGGACCCTAAGAAAGGCTAAGTACAGAATTCAACAATTTGATTAGCAAAGTAGCTACAACACTCTTGCTGAATGTTCAGATATAATTGGCTTAATCCTGAACATTTGGGTGTCTTAGAACGTGCTTAGAAATCCCAGGAGAACCTACCAGCAGTTAACCTCCAGAATACAAAATGTAAATTACCATTTTTAATGGCACCTCTCAGGATGGTGCACTATTGTCTTCCAATCTTAATTAGGATTTATAGATTCAACTTCAACTCTGTGGATTTTTATTGCCTAATAAGATTAGAAGCTACAGAGAATAGAGGGCTGTAACTTTGCATTTTTATTTGCAGTGAACACCCTGAGGAATGCCCAAGCACAAGTGAAAGATTCAATTGTTTTACCTCTTCATTAGAGAGCTGGGTAAGGGTTTCTTCAGGGGCCAGAGAACATGAAGCCTTTGTTTCATCATCTGAATCTTTTTGCTTCTCTTCCTTTCTCTTGCTAAGCCTTTGCTGATCATCTTCTTCCTAAAAATCAGTGGTCAACAGAGCATACACAGAAAATGGGATTCAATTTCACCATAATAGTCATGACATCAGCTTTCATGATAAACTAAGCTGCAAAGAAGACACTGAAAAGGATTATTTTGGTTTAAACCCAATATTTCACATAAATATTCATTTAGTTAATAAATACAGTGTTCATTTCACAAGGCACCCAAACTGACTGAAGTGAGAACTTTGCACGTTTGGTGGCTGATTCATGTTCTAGAATGATTTTATTCAAAAAACATAGTACTTAGTTTAAAATTCTAATTATAAAGATTAGCAAGTAACAAAACTAGCTGTTACACTGGCTGTTGTATAGACTATAAATATATAACATATCTACCCCTAAATGACCCATTAATAGCCATTACACAAGCATGGACACTAAAAAAAGTGAATCAGGAAGTGCCTTGATCACTAAATGATGGAATTTAAGGAATCAAGAAAAAAACCTAATAGATCACTAAATCATAAATATGTACAATCCCTTGTGTAAGTTAATTTAAAATGAAAGTCTTAATTTTTGCCTAGGATATGTCCTGGAAGACTGAAAAAACCTAGAAAGAAGTGAAACTTGCTGACATCCTTAACCCAGTCATCACAGATGACTATTTCTTCCTCCAAGAGTAATTTCTGGATATTTTTACATTTTCATTTAATTATTAGCAACATTAGAGTTCCTATATACACCACTATTAAAATACTTGTCCAAATGGGGTCTGTTCTAACTGCCAGCTGTCACTAAAGGGGATTTCAGTTCAAACTGCCAGTTCTCATTTTTTGAGCTATTACCACATTTGCACCCAATATGTGATTTCCAAGCCTGTTACACCACAGTAAACCTGCAGTATTACAAAAAATAAATAATAAAAGCAAGAAGAGGAAAGCAGCAGGTAACCTGATCCTTTTTTTTCAGCTCTTCCACCTGCCGGAGCTGCTCTGAGGTGAGCACAATTTCCATCCTCTGCATGTCCCTCATCAGCAGCCTCTGGGACTCCAGGAACTGGTCATTGGCTTTCTGCCATGTGTGTTTCAGCTGGTTGTGCTGCTGCCTCTCTTGCTCTAGGAGATGGCAAACTATGCAAGCAGAGAAAAAATTCTTCTGAACCACAAGCGTTTAAATATCTTTTGCAAAGAGAAGCATTTTCAGGAATAAAAGTAACTATTGGTCTAATTAAGAACAGTCAGGCTTTGTTCAACAACTATTTAGGTTAATAATGTCTTATTTCAAACACCATTTTCTTAATTTCCAAACTTGGCTTGTGATTAGGGATATATTACTGACAGTTCAAGATTTCCCAGGGAGAAGACTAAAGCCTCAAGTTCATTCATGAATTCTAACAGTTTTGGGGTTTTTTAGTGCTGGGTTCAGAAAACTGTCTTCTACATCCCTATTTATTTCAGCAGCAGGTCCTGGTTTCCACTCCTCTGCAGACCCTGAGCTGTGGTGCCCTACAGGGACACTTCCACACTCAGCACTGCCACACCTCAGGAAGCCAGGTCTATACATTATGGAAATAATGCAAATAATTATGCACAAATACAATACACACCTAAAATCACTTCAGCAAGAATGAAACTTGCAATGCTTTAAAATCTTAGCAGATATTCAACAAAAAGCCTTGAGGGAATGAATGACTCTGCTGTTTTTCTGGCATAAGGGAATTCCACATTCAATTCTTCTGCAAACATTTGATGGCCTTTCACATTTAAAAGTCCTGCTTCCATCTCCCAATTTCTTCTCATCAAGTTCAAGTAAGAAATGATTAAAGAATTCACAGCTCCACTGGGTTTTGCATTCTCAGTGGAGAGAGTCAAAGGACTATTGTTAGGTGGGTACCTTCATGCAGCTCCTTCCTCAGCTTCTCTGCATCTTCTTGCAGGACTGATTTTTGTGTGTTGAGAACAGCCACATACATCTCCAAGTCTGTCCTACACGACTTCTCAGCTTCTAAATAATGGTTCAGTTCTTTAACCTGAATAAAAAATAACCAGCTCAGTGGGGGAACACTCTCAGACATTTCCTTCTTGTTAGAAGTCATAATTCTGCCTGTTCAGGTAATGTACAGGTGCTGAAGGACCAGTTTATTTGCAGAAATCCCAAATATTCAACTACCAGTGTGTAAGCAGTGCTTGTATTTACTTGTGAATGAGTTACTCATTAAAATTCTAAGTCAAACCTATCAGTGTATCACAGTTATAGCAGCTGGATCACAACTGCAGCACTGAGCACAGATGGTGAAAAGGGAAATATCTCAGGAAAGCAGACAGTGAAGTAATCAGTGGTGATAGGCAGGATCTAAATAGCTGATAAATGCTGATAAGCCAAGAACTCCTTAGTTCAAAACAGAGTAATCATAGTAGTCAGAAAAAAATTAAAGAGGCAAGCTTGAAGTAAGCCTAAGAGGAGAGAAAACTTGGGGACAGACAAGAAAAGAAACTTTCCAACTCATGAACGACTGTTGCAAAAACAAAGGAAAATCTATCAACAAAAAGCAACTATATCAAGAAATACTGAAGAAATATTTTGGATTTTTTTCTTCTTGTGTGTTTTTTGTTTTTTTTAATATCAGAGCTAACAAAGAACTGAAATGAGTGTCCTGCAGAATCTCCAGTCAGAACCTTCTAAGACAGAGTTACATAAAACATCTGTCAGACATGATGCTTGGAGAAATGGATTCCATCTTGGAACAAGGAACAAATTGAAAGATTTCTTTATGGCACTATTCAGTTTTACAGTTTGCTGAGTCAGAAATCACAGGAGGTTTTATCTTAGAGAAAACCAAAGCCTTCAGGCAATTCCTGTGGCTGCAGAGAGCTGCTGCTCATATGGGACACACTGACGCCAAGGCAGGGCTCAGGACAGCCTTGGGCTGTGACTGCCACTGATGGTGGGGACAGCTTTCCTGCCCTAGGACACCAAACCTTCCATCTGCTGCCCTTTAAGCCTTTCAAATGGCAAAGTCTGACTTTGTGGCTCCAAGTGTGCCAATAACCCAGAGGCCAGGTGGCTGGGAGTAGTGCAAAGCAGTTATTTTTTAGAGCTTTTTCTATTATTAGTAGACCTGGAGCTCTGCAAATTCTAAACCCAGATCTCACACACACACAGTGCAACTCTCAAAACAAAAAGATGGAAAAATATATTTAGGGCAAACATGATATTTGAGGTCCAAGAGACAAGAAGGGCATGAAGAGTTTCCCAATACACCTTTTTCTCTCTTATAAAATTTGACTTGTCTGCATCAAACTAGCACACTGCAAGATATAAACCAGGATCCAGTTAGAGCTCCACCTCACCTCTGATGCTGCTTTTATTTTTTCTTCAGCTTCTGCCAGTTTCTCCTTTAGGGCTGCAATCTCCTTCTCCATGGGCATCACAACTGAGCGCAGCTTCTCGGCATCCTCCTGAGCCTGAAGTTCAGACAATAAATTGTAATGCATCATCAGAATTTCACAACAGTTCCCATTACTGGAGACATTTGGAGAAAATCTCTACATCAACAAAAAAAACTCACTAAACTTCCACTTTCAGTGCTCATCTTACTGCTATTTATTTAGTTCAGCAGCCATCTCTGTGACAATGGGCTGATATTACTCCTTTCATAAAAGGCAACTAAATTTTAAATCTATGTATGGGTTAAGCCACAAATATCTGTTTTAAAAGAGAATGTTAGCAAATCTATCACTCTTGATGCCTGGGAGAAAAATGTATGGATCAAGCATTTAAAACAATGTGCACTTGATTAAAGGCCAAACTGTCCCACAACCTGCTGCCACATAGCACATATGAAAAAACCCAAAAGAAGTGCATGATGAGGTACTGATCATGCAGTTGCTTACTCAAAAAGCTAAAAGTAAATGG
This sequence comes from Spizella passerina, assembly GCA_013401375.1. Taxonomy (NCBI): domain Eukaryota; kingdom Metazoa; phylum Chordata; class Aves; order Passeriformes; family Passerellidae; genus Spizella; species Spizella passerina. The sequence continues at coordinate 25,319 of WBNQ01051362.1, read as the reverse complement.
AACTGCACAGTAATGTCTAGTGTAGCTCAGTTCTCTTTTAGAAGATCATTTTTCAACTTTACATTACTACTGATGGAGCATCAGGTTTTGGTGTTACTGTACTGAATATTTCAAACTATATATAGACAATTTATCCCATGATTTCTTTCAAAAAGCAGCTCTGAGTAGATCAAAGAGCNAAAAAAAATTAAAGAGGCAAGCTTGAAGTAAGCCTAAGAGGAGAGAAAACTTGGGGACAGACAAGAAAAGAAACTTTCCAACTCATGAACGACTGTTGCAAAAACAAAGGAAAATCTATCAACAAAAAGCAACTATATCAAGAAATACTGAAGAAATATTTTGGATTTTTTTCTTCTTGTGTGTTTTTTGTTTTTTTAATATCAGAGCTAACAAAGAACTGAAACGAGTGTCCTGCAGAATCTCCAGTCAGAACCTTCTAAGACAGAGTTACATAAAACATCTGTCAGACATGATGCTTGGAGAAATGGATTCCATCTTGGAACAAGGAACAAATTGAAAGATTTCTTTATGGCACTATTCAGTTTTACAGTTTGCTGAGTCAGAAATCACAGGAGGTTTTATCTTAGAGAAAACCAAAGCCTTCAGGCAATTCCTGTGGCTGCAGAGAGCTGCTGCTCATATGGGACACACTGACGCCAAGGCAGGGCTCAGGACAGCCTTGGGCTGTGACTGCCACTGATGGTGGGGACAGCTTTCCTGCCCTAGGACACCAAACCTTCCATCTGCTGCCCTTTAAGCCTTTCAAATGGCAAAGTCTGACTTTGTGGCTCCAAGTGTGCCAATAACCCAGAGGCCAGGTGGCTGGGAGTAGTGCAAAGCAGTTATTTTTTAGAGCTTTTTCTATTATTAGTAGACCTGGAGCTCTGCAAATTCTAAACCCAGATCTCACACACACACAGTGCAACTCTCAAAACAAAAAGATGGAAAAATATATTTAGGGCAAACATGATATTTGAGGTCCAAGAGACAAGAAGGGCATGAAGAGTTTCCCAATACACCTTTTTCTCTCTTATAAAATTTGACTTGTCTGCATCAAACTAGCACACTGCAAGATATAAACCAGGATCCAGTTAGAGCTCCACCTCACCTCTGATGCTGCTTTTATTTTTTCTTCAGCTTCTGCCAGTTTCTCCTTTAGGGCTGCAATCTCCTTCTCCATGGGCATCACAACTGAGCGCAGCTTCTCGGCATCCTCCTGAGCCTGAAGTTCAGACAATAAATTGTAATGCATCATCAGAATTTCACAACAGTTCCCATTACTGGAGACATTTGGAGAAAATCTCTACATCAACAAAAAAAACTCACTAAACTTCCACTTTCAGTGCTCATCTTACTGCTATTTATTTAGTTCAGCAGCCATCTCTGTGACAATGGGCTGATATTACTCCTTTCATAAAAGGCAACTAAATTTTAAATCTATGTATGGGTTAAGCCACAAATATCTGTTTTAAAAGAGAATGTTAGCAAATCTATCACTCTTGATGCCTGGGAGAAAAATGTATGGATCAAGCATTTAAAACAATGTGCACTTGATTAAAGGCCAAACTGTCCCACAACCTGCTGCCACATAGCACATATGAAAAAACCCAAAAGAAGTGCATGATGAGGTACTGATCATGCAGTTGCTTACTCAAAAAGCTAAAAGTAAATGGAACTGCACAGTAATGTCTAGTGTAGCTCAGTTCTCTTTTAGAAGATCATTTTTCAACTTTACATTACTACTGATGGAGCATCAGGTTTTGGTGTTACTGTACTGAATATTTCAAACTATATATAGACAATTTATCCCATGATTTCTTTCAAAAAGCAGCTCTGAGTAGATCAAAGAGCAGCAGAATTAGAGGATTATTTCAAGGAAAGGGGAAAAAAAGGGAAAACCAGGTAAAAATAGCAAGAATTAAGATGAGAAATAGCATTCAGGGTTCAAAACAAGAACTGCACATTAACGTGTGGCCCTGACATCCCCATTTCTTAAATGCTCTGCCTTTTCTTCAGGGATGCACTGCAGACTTTCCAAGTGAAAGGAGCAGCTCCCACAGCCTCCCCAGGAGCCAGCAGAACACTCAAATACTCGCTGCAGTGAACCTCTCCAAGGCACAGAGAATTCCAGCATTCTAATTTGGGCTGGCTTTGTGCAAGAGGCTCAGAAAGCTCAGCTGCTCTCTGTCTTCTACTGGAAGAACTCAGCAGGGGAGGGAGGGCAGGGAACTGTGCCCCAAAGCTGGAGTTTCAAAAGATGGCACCTTTCATAACCTCATCAGCAAAGACAGACAGTAAATGATAATAGTAGATGATAACACTCATGTCTGGTTTTGAAACTAGACCAGAATGCAGGTTTTAGAGGTTACTCATTTGACTTTCAATTTCTGGCGAGCTTATTGACAACTGTACTCTGAGCAAGACTTTCAGGAAGAGAAATAGAAAATATTTTTAATTACTGAAGTTTTCTAACTTAAAATTAATAGACAAAATAAAATGTTATTGCAATACCTGTCAATTATATAAGCACTGCAATTTTTAAGCTTTACAGAAAATTGTGAAGACAACACTACATTAAATGTCTTTACATTTAATTTATTTCTGCTACATTTGTCACTGCTGAAGTACCAATAAAAGCTGTGAGGAAAGCAAGGGATGTCACTTGGCAGTGAATTCAATACCAGGGACATGTGACTGTCATACACACCCAGACCCTGGTGCTTGCAGCCAGCAACTCAACAGTCACATTTTTCAAACAAATGGGAGCAGGAGCTCCACTTCAGGCAGTGCTTTATATTTCATTTATCATATCAGTTCTATTCATTTAATAGAATGAATTGAACATTCTTTTCTAATTATTCAGGATAACTGCAGCAATATTTCACTGCCAGCCTGGTTTCACATGGCTCACCACAGAATACAGAGCAACCAATGTGCCTGTGCAGGAACCAAGCAGTTCAGAGAAACAGTCAGAAAGTTCTCTGAAAGCAAAACCAGACTGTGAACAACTGGGAAGACAAAACTGTATCATATTTCACATACAGAAAAATTACTCCAGCTTTTACAGCATGGTAAACAGAGCTGAAGCTTGACACTGTGGTTGCAACATATTGTAAGGATCCCTATTAAAGGTCAGTGTGATCTTGAGCTAAACACTCCAACAGCCTCTCTCTGCTCCCAAAAGCAGTGCTGGGCCCTGGGTCTGCTCTGGACATAAAGCAGAATTACTGAGACTCCAAAATCGAGGTTAAAGCTCCACTCAACCTTTTAATAAAATGAGAATAATCTGATGTGTTGAAAAATGCCACTTAGAGATACTGTCACATGTGGCAAGAGGTGCCACAGCACCAAATTTCCTGCCACTTAGAGATACTGTCACATGTGGCAAGAGGTGCCACAGCACCAAATTTCCTGTGCTAAGAGGTGTTGTTCAGACTCTTCCAGAGGTGTGATCCTTAAAACTTTTATTTCCTTTTAACTTTTTATTAAACTTTACTTGGCTGTCAACTGCCACAGTTTCACACATGATCAGCTCATCTTTACTCATTCCTTAACCAAAAACCAAGCACCCAAACCACTTCTGCCCCAGCCAAACCTGCTTCCCCCAGCACAGGGGCTGCAGAACACACTGAGGGACCTGCAGACCACAGCAGGAAAATGACTCCATGGAGAGATAATGCTAAAAATGAGTCCAAGTCATTTTCAGAGGAACAAACATCTGACTGGAGAAATCCCAAGTAACATCATACCTGAGCTTGTTCCTTAAAAATGAGACAAGTGGAAAACACAGACACAATTTGAAGATTTTTTTTTTTAAAGCAAGACTAAACAATTTAAAACTTCTCTAAATTTATGCCACTGTTCTTCACCACTACCAACAAAAATAGCTTACTGTATATCAGATTTTATGGCCAACTCTGTCCCAGAAATCTGATTACTCTTCCCTTCCAATTTCCCCTCTCCTGACTAATAAGCACAATTCCTAACAGGAGCTTTGTACTTTGCTGCTCTCTATACACAAAATACCTGCTCTGCAGACTTCTGTTACTCAGAGTTTGACACAACTGTGCTAAGAAGAATATTTATATTCATCACAGCTCCAACAGCAAAACAGATCCTTTCCTGAACAGAAAATGAGGTCTGACTTTAAAAAAAAAGCCAAGTCATATTTTGCCAGTGGCCAAAGTTTGGGCACAACTCATCCCCATGTCCAGAGTCAGCTCAGTCATTCCTCAGCAGGGAAGTACCAGCTGCTGTGATAGATTGCTTTTAGCTGCTATGAAAACAAAAAAACCCAGACCTATCTGGTACTACAACCCAACAGGAAAACAAATTTTTATCAATCACTGCCAAATTTTCTGAAATAATAATCACTAGGTGAGAATGATAATCATTAGGTCAAGGTATCCACCTTCTTTGAGTTGGGAAGTGAGATTAAGAAGACAAAGTTGCAAGGTTTTCTTAGAAATCATTGGTTTATGATACAAAATCACAGAACAGACAAATTTTCTACAGAAATTAGCAATTTGCAACCTGAAATGTATTTGCGTGGAGAAGCAAAACAGCTGCTTCCAGACAAGAGCATGTGTTCCACCAGACAAGCTCTTTCTGACAAAAGAACACATAAAGATGGAGTATAAGCATTGCTGGCTGCAAATGCCATTTTGCATGAGGAATTGATCACAAGTCTTCAAATAACACATCCCAAGTGATCAAGAAAGTTCCTCTTTTCACACTGGCTGCTGACACATGAATATTCATTATTTTGCTGCCCAAGCAAACCTTTATATGGGCTTGGGATTTGCTTGTTTGTTTTTAGGTAAAATTGAATGTCCTCTTCCTAATTTTGATCTAATTCTTAGTCTCCTTGAGGAAAAACCTCACAGGTTTAATAATAACAAAGAAGATTAAAACCTCATGCAAAGCAGTTTAAGCAATTATTTCAAGCTGCACTCTGAAAACCAGATTTCCCCCTCCCCCTCCTCTTACATAAGGTACATGTTCCTCTGCTTTACAGGCCTAGAAAGCTTTCCAAACTCCTATTACCAGAGATTAATAAACTGATCACCTTTTCCTTTAGGGATATTTAATTCCCTTTTAAAGAACTATAGTTGAAAATGCTGTTTATCTGCTAAGCTGAACTTCTCTGCTAAAGCCACAGAGTTTAGGTGAGCTGTGCTGTCATGCCAGCAGCTTGCAATTTCAACTTACACAATCAGTAATTTCAGATTAAAAATATGAATCAGTTGAAAGAGATTGTTCTCTGGAAGTGCTTATTGGCAGGTAGTTGGGAGTGCAGTGCCAGGACTTTTACACTGGGAACTCTGCATCCTCTGGGTTGATTCTACAAGACTCACTGATCCAGTTTTGAACTTCCATTCAGCGTCAACCAAAGTCTTTTTGTCCTTAATAAGATTAAAATCTTTTCTTAAAAACAGTAAATGTCTTACAACTGCAGTGAGATTAGAAGAGGCTTTACCCTGACTTTTACCTTTGAAATCAGGGCTCCATGAAAAGCAGTCCCACAGCAATAATGCAACTACAACCAGCAATAGCCAGGAACCTCTTCCTAAGTCTCAGAAAAAGAATTCCATTTTGCAACACTAACACTGATTGCTTGATACAACACAGTAAAAATAGCTAATATGTTTCTCATGTGCAATGTTTGTGGTATTCCATACTGCATTTCTTCTGCAGACAGCAAGCAGGAACAGGGACAGGCAGTGATGTGGCAGATTACCAGGTGTTAACCTACTTTATTGAATTTCAGTCACTACTTTAAATTTGTGTTAGAACACCTTGAAGACTAAGGTAAGCCTGCTGAGATGAGAAATTCATGAAAATGCAAGTTATTATAATAAGATACACAAAGATTTTTATAAAGCACTGATCTATTATGACAGGTTCAATTTCCTTCCTGTCTGAAACACATTAAATTTTCAACCTCAACAAAAAATAAAAAGAAAATTCAACCTCAAGACAAGGCACTTCAATCTACTTCATCTATGAACTTTTCTTAGTGTCAGATCTTTGAATAACTACAACAATATCTGTCCATACTCCAGAGCAATTACTTTTCATCACCTAGAGCCTGTTGTTTTGTGACAGCAAGGTTCTGTACTTCATAGGGAGGCAGCAGAACTGTGATGCACAAACATGGCTTACTTGAGAGAAAGAGGAAAGATATCTTAGATATTCTGAGGTTTTAATGGGCACTTTAAGTTTTTAAGAGCTGGAAAAAGAAGCAAAAGTAAAGAGAGTAAAGAAAACTTTATAAAACTGCAGCCAACCCAGAAAAATCTAAAGATGGTTTTACTTGAACTCATTTGACATCATGACAAGTGCCTTGACAAGGCTGCCTGTTTTTACAAGCTGAAGGCTAAACTTTACCATCTTCTCAGGTGCAATTCTCTCACTGAATGCACATAATTAGGAACAAAGCTTTTAAGGCTTTAAATGGATTAGGCCATGATGACTTCCATGAACAAAGGCTGGCAGCACCAGGCCCTGTGAACTGCTGAGGAATTACAGCAGCCATGGCAATGAACCCATGCCTGACCCCAGGGGCCTATCCTCAAACAGAAACTGAGGAACTCCTTTCCAATGTACCTTTTTCATTTCATTTTCCAGGTTTTCCTCCTCCTGGCCCTCTGACAGTCTCCTCCTCAGCTCTGCAATTTCCCGCTCCATGTTCTCGCGGTACTGGCTCCACTGAGCTCGCTCCTGCTCCATCCTGTGGTGATACTGCAGCTCATAGTCACGGACTGTCTCTAGAAAACAGCATTTCAAAACTTCTTTTCAATGTAAGTTAAAGAACAGGGCTTTAGGAAGTCCATCTCCAACCACTCAATGATTTACTATAATTAATCAAAACTAGGACAACTCTGCCTTCCCTCTGATTCCTGCCCCAAAACCCAAATAAATACATAAGTAAAAGAACTGAAACTAAATTTCAATTAGTACCATCAACAGAACAGAGAGAAACAATCCCCAAAAACTGTGCAATTCCTAATTTCAAGGTAATGTACATGGCTTATATCCTACTTAGCAGCACACAAGTACATCATCCAAACAAATTACTAGAGCCTTAAAAAGGTACTCCAAAATGCAAAGAAATTCAAACTTCTCACATAGTTTCCGTTTCCCCAGGATTCACACCACCCATCTCAGCTCAGGAGCTGCCTATTTACACAGGGACAGCAGCTGGCACAGCTGAGCCTTCATCTAGGCTCATGTATCTGTGTAGATCATAAATAAACAGACATTTGTGTACTCAATATACATGAAGGTTTGTCTGTTCTGGGTGAAAAGCACAATGAGGCGATGGAAAAACTGCCCACAGCTGACAGGCTCTAGGCTCAGGGTAGTGTGATCCTGTCTGTGAACCTTTAAGAAAACACATTTGTGGCAATAGTCTGTTCCCAGTTCATATCCTTGTGTTCATTTCCTTTGTCTCAGAAATGTCAACAGCTGTGCAATGTGCAAATATTACAAGGAATAGATCAGAACTATTAAAAAAAAAAAAACACCCAGGACTGAGAGAGCAGCATGTGCAGTCAATACCCTGGGGGAAGGCCCATGTGAATACTAGAGGGACACTTGATTATGTGAGAGCAGAACTGTGTTCACACAGAAGGAAAAAAGAGAATCATGCTGGCAGCTTAAAGCTGTTTGCAGACTTGTCAAATTACAGGCATCATACTTATCTTTGTGGAAGGATGAAGTATCACATTCATAGTCCCACAAAAAGCTTTGCATATACATGAGGTTCCCATGGCCATGAATTCTAAATTCTGTCCTCAAGCTGACAATAAAAAACCCATCAAGCTCCTTTCCACAACTCTGAGAACTACACTTTATCCGGCCCTTCTGCAGCTTTCCCAAGCCGTAACAATTATCCACTCTGAGGAAGAGCAGGCACAAATCCCTAAAGAATCAGGGTGGCTCATCTCAGCAGCTTGCCTGGTTGTTACCTTTCATGATGGCCTGGAGGGAAGCCACTTCTTCTTGCCACTGCCTCTTGACCTCATCGATGGCCTCCTGCTTGGTGGTCTCTGACACTGTGGCTATGGCCTTGATGTTCTCCATCTCAGCGTGGGCCTCCATCAGCTGCGTGCGCAGCTGGCCCAGGTCATCCTGGGCTGCCTGCAGCACTGCATTCTGCCTTTTCAGGTCCTCTGAAAGGAGCATTGGACACATTTAGCTGCATTCATGAGTTCAACCTGAAGTGTAGCCCCTGTTGCTATGGCAAAGAGCAGAAGGGAGTGAAGGGAACGCTGGTTTAAAACATCTACCTGTAATGACTGAATAAATGTTGGCAGGTCTCTTCAGGGAAAGCTTTTTCTTGACTTTGCTTGCCCTTGCCTTTTATTAAAGCATCTTATGGATGCAGACACAAAGCAGACACTAGATATAACTAGGATCAATATACTGTGCTTTTCATCACTTCTTGCTATTTCACTCATTCTGGTAATGAATCTGGGAAAGGCATGAACAGACTGGAAAACAGTTTCCCTCCCATTTCTGGGACCAACTTGGTTCTTGGTTTGGATGGAACACTTCATATTTCTTGAACAGAAACACTGTGACACTTCAGAAAGCCCAGACAAGAAAAATATGCAGCCTAATTTGCTTTTTCCCAAAGACTTTGGTAAAACTGAGCTTCTACAAAGAAAAGGGATACATTCAATGGAACAGCCACGACTTCTCTAATTGTTGCAACTATAAACAAAAATTAAACTAACTTCATATTATCCTTCTGAGTTCTCAGCTAATCTGAAATAGACAGTTCTGGAAGACATATTATATAATTAATTCCAAAAGCACTAACACAAAATATGTGTTTTATGCCCACATAGCCTGCTTCAATTGCAATCCCTTTTAGCAGAAACATCTGGCCAGCACACAACCAACACCAAGCTATATCCATGTAATTCCCTCAGGGCCAGAAAGCTGAATCAATCCTGGTGCTCTCATCCTGATAGAGAATATAGAACCCAGAGCTAATCAAATACTTAAAAGGACATTAATCCTTGTGTCAAAAATCCAAGACTCTGCAGCATTAATATTCTCAGTTTTCAAATGACAGTATTAAAGATGGATCCCAACAGCCCCAGTGAACATTTAGGAGAGGGTCTTAGAGACAGGAGGGGAAAAACTTTGGCAGGGGTAAAAAAAAGAAAAGTAATTGCTTGTATATTCTCCTCTGGTGTCCTTTCACTTCAGTAGCTGTGAAAGTTGGGGTGTTTTTTCTTCCCCTATCACAACATGATTTTGTATTTTTGACTGTACCAAAATAGGAGAATTATTGCTGATCTCATCAGTAGTGTTTTGTATCTTAAACTTCCTTTCATTCAGCCTTAGAAACACAAGTAAATAGGCTTGCTGTATGATCCAATCTTCATTATGCCTGTTGTATTTCTGTTCTCATAAGCTTATACAGCAGCTGCAGTCCTAATGCATTATGTTTTGGCTCTGCTTTCATATGTTAAAGACAGGAAAATCATCAGAATTAGATAAATCAATCTGGCTCTCAGAACAGCCATCTCTACTCTCATGATCCTTCATCAGATATTTGAGCTCATATGATTTAAATTTTCTTATAAACTGTGTTATTGAAATAGATGCCCTTGGCTGGTATTACAACTTTTATAACATTTGTCTGCTTACAGCCTACCTCAGATGGAAATTTAAGACAAATAAATGTTACATTAAAAAAAAAGGCCACAGACTAGAAACAGCACAGCATCCAGGCTATGTCTTCCCATTTAGCAGATCAGATCCTGCTCAGACAGCACACCCTGAATTAATGAAATTAGTATTAAAACTCACTAATGGTATTTCTGCATGGACATCAAGTTGCTTTTGCTCCTTTCCATAAAGCAAATCTTTAAATTTAATTCTAAAGTTCATTCTAGAATGCTCAATAGTCACCTATTGAATCTCTTACATTCTTATTATAACTGTCTAAAAGACTATGCTTCATACAGAGATTATTTGAAGATGAAGTTCAACAAATTTTAGAATAATTCAGAGAACTAAGAACTTACCTTCCTTAGCCAGGTATAACTCCTTAAATTTTGCTCTCTTTTGATTAAATTCTTGCTCAAGTTGCTGCTTTGTGCGCAGAAATTCTGCATTGACCTTTTCCAATTCTGCTACCCGTTGTAGAAGAGCATCTAAAAATAAAGCAGAAGATAAGGTACGTCACTAACAGTTACCCAGACATCCCATTCTGCAAGGCTGAGGTTTGGGGCTAACTCTTTCTAAAATATCTTTACTCATTAGCTCTGCTCCATGATAATGAGGAAAACCAGCCAGTCCTGTAAGGAACAAAGGAAGGTAGGTTTTCTTTAAACTGTAACACCAAATTCTAATTAAACATCTCTAGGGAAGTAGAGGGAATGTGGCAGGGAGTTCTGCAGAAAACAATCTTCCAAAGAAAGCCACAATTTGGTACATACAATGAAGGAAGAAATAGAAATAACTCTGGTGATGGTTTTCTCCCCTGGGAAGTGTGTGAGGGCTGAGCAATAAAGCACCAAGTGCTAAGGCTGAGGTCCAAGAAAGCAAAGTGACAGCAGCTCAGCTAACAGCTATGAAAGGGCAAATCACAGGAAAGAATCCCTGTGAGCTAAAAATTAGGTACCATCATCAATCCAGTCTTCAGTTCTGCATGTTAACCAAAAGATGAACCAAATTACATCTGGAGAATTTTGCCAGAAGATGACCACAACCTACAGAGAATTAATTGATTGTAAGATCAATCTCCTCATTTCCAGCAGGTAAAAATCCTCAAGGGGGCACATACATCACTTTGTTTTCCATAATTTACCAAATCAGCCCTTCATCTGGTGGTACAATGAAATAAGGAAGAGTAGGAAGTCTACAAAGATGGTTATAACATGCTTATTATTGAAAAAAACCCCTATATTATACCATTTTATGATACTATAAAGACCCCCTACAACCACCAACCTATGTGCATGTGCAATATCAAACTCAAGTTCTGCTCTAGGTGGCAGTTTCAACTTGCACACCTCAGAATTCAAATATGAAATAGAAAGAAAAGACTGATGAATCAGAACAAAACACATCTCCCTGCTGCAATGCACTGGGGAAAAAAATGTTCTTCTCTATGAGTCTCTGTGTGTTCTGCAAAAGCATTTTGTGGGCATGTTCCAACTCTGCTGTGCAAAGTGAATCACTTCAGTTACAGCCTCTATATAGCACAGACTAGATACACAAAATATTGATCCATCAGAGGTGTTTGTGTATCCCATCCAACACTTCCCACCACGTTCAAGTAGTGAAAACACTCCAAAGGCTACACAACTTCAGCATCAAACATTTATGCTCACAAACAGCTGGAGTCAGCTCTACAGCTTGCAGTGGTAAAACACTGGCTGGGCAACGCCACTGAGATGGGCTCAGTTATTTTTGGTCCCAGATGACGTAGAGTAAGAGCAGACACAAACAAAAGGAGCTTCTAAGAGCACAGGTATGTTTTACTGATTGGTTATAAGAGCTTATGGTGTTACAAAATACAGCACCTAATCTCTTCAGCTCTGTACTGAATAAAAGAGAAATGCAGATATAGGACTGATGAAATTTTAATGTAGCTTTCTTGAAAAAAATCCTAATTTTGGGGTTTTTTATCACCTTAAATACAAACACATAGGTTTTTCTGGCCAGCAGAGAGGAGGGTTAGTTCCTTATGTGATAGATCCTTATGTGAACAGTTCAAAGCCAACTGCACAGGAGTGTTCTCCAGAAAATGAAAGGAATCTGCAGTAAAGACACTGAGAGCAAAGCTTCAAGTGAGTTCAGAGAGTGTCTGGATCAAAACCAGGGATGAAACAGCACATGTGGAACCAGGTCTGGGTAGCAAAAACGCTTCCCAAGGTTAAAGGGTTGCCTTTGATCTCTTGCTGAAGTCTTGCAAAGGGAAAGGGTTTGCTTGTGCTTCCACTCCCCACAGTCCTGTGCAGAGCCTGCAGCCACTGTGGCACCTCCTGCTCCACACCCCACCAAGAGCTGGGCAGGCCCCAAGGAGCTGGACCTGAGCTCAGCTCCTCAAGGGAAACTCCTGGAGGCACTAGAGCCTCAGGGAACTGTGGCTCAGGGCCAGCAGGCAGCTCTGCATCCACAGGTACCACCCTGCAGCCTCACACACACATCCCAACTGAACAAGGAGGAATCTGGACATCATCCATGCACACACTCTTTTGAAGAGCACACAAATAAACTGTTTCATTCTACAGTTAGTAATCCTGAAAGTTAAATCAACTGTAGACTCAACTCTTCTGCCTTCAAAGATGACTCGAGCATTCCTTGTTTACTTAATTCCCTTTCCATCTTCCTTCAGCAGAGAGACAGCAGCAGCTGTGCTGCTGCTCCCATCAGAAAGTGCAAAGCAACCAAGCTGTACTTCTTCTGAAGGTGTGAGTTGCTTCTGCTGAGGTTGGAAGGGCAAGAGGACACCCCAAGAGCAGAATGTTCAAGTGCTTTCAGCTGGGGAAACAGACTCATCCTTTTGAAATCTTCCTGCCCAAACAGAAAGAGGGAGGGTAGAGTCACCGAGAAGGAAATGAAATTTAAATATTTACATTTTTACAGTATTCCCCCCTCTCTGCAGCCTGGCAGTTATGTCTAAAAAGTAATAAATAAATAACTAAATAATCAACCCCCTCCACAAGTGAGCTCTGGCAGCTGTCAGGGCCAGCTGCAGGCATTCAAAATAACAAGCAGTTGAAGATCTCAACTGCAGGTCATCCATCACTGCAACTGTGCAGTAACATTGTTTTTTCGATTCTATACTAAGTTTAAAGTGGTTTTTCCACCTGTGCTACATATACAGCTCAGGACAGACCTCAGCACATCCCCACTGCAGTGAGCCAAGGCACAAACTTGAGGACTTGAGGCTTTATAGGTCAGCATCAACCACCTCAAATGCACCTGCATTAGAAGTAAAAGTGAAATAAAGTTTATTTTCTGAGACACCCTCTCAACTACCACCTCTCTGCTAAGTGATTAAGCTTACAAAGAAAATATTTTCTTCTTTAGAGGTACAATTTCTACAAAAGCCATACAGACACTTCCCAAACCACAAGTGTGATCCCAAGCTCAGTCTGCCAGGCACAGGTACCCTCGGGCTCCATGGCACAGATTAAAGTCCACCTGGACATGCACTGGAGTCAATGGGCTCATCCACAGATTTCCAATTATGCCTTTGTCATTTATCACTTAATTTGCGCTCTGAATTTAGGTCCAACTCACCCCAGACCTGTAACAGAGCAGAAAAAGAAAACTAAAGTTGCTATCACCTTAAAGGCAGCCCCAAAGCAAGCCATCCATTTGCAGGCAGGGCAGGGATCAATGTTTAACCAGGGATGGGGCAGAGCAAACACAGCCCGAGATGGGCAGCGCTGCTGGAGCCCTGCCCGCTGCAACCGGAGCTGGGGCACACACGGCACCGGCACAGAACGCTCTGCATTTCCTCACAGGAGACACAACTCCCTATTTAGGGCCCTAANTATACTAAGTTTAAAGTGGTTTTTCCACCTGTGCTACATATACAGCTCAGGATAGACCTCAGCACATCCCCACTGCAGTGAGCCAAGGCACAAACTTGAGGACTTGAGGCTTTATAGGTCAGCATCAACCACCTCAAATGCACCTGCATCAGAAGTAAAAGTGAAATAAAGTTTATTTTCTGAGACACCCTCTCAACTACCACCTCTCTGCTAAGTGATTAAGCTTACAAAGAAAATATTTTCTTCTTTAGAGGTACAATTTGTACAAAAGCCATACAGACACTTCCCAAACCACAAGTGTGATCCCAAGCTCAGTCTGCCAGGCACAGGTACCCTCGGGCTCCATGGCACAGATTAAAGTCCACCTGGACATGCACTGGAGTCAATGGGCTCATCCATAGATTTCCAATTATGCCTTTGTCATTTATCACTTAATTTACACTCGGAATTTAGGTCCAACTCACCCCAGAGCTATAACAGAGCAGAAAAAGAAAACTAAAGTTGCTATCACCTTAAAGGCAGCCCCAAAGCAAGCCATCCATTTGCAGGCAGGGCAGGGATCAATGTTTAACCAGGGATGGGGCAGAGCAAACACAGCCCGAGATGGGCAGCGCTGCTGGAGCCCTGCCCGCTGCAACCGGAGCCGCGGCACAGAACGCTCTGCATTTCCTCACAGGAGACACAACTCCCTATTTAGGGCCCTAAGTCATCAAGAAATAAACAAAAAGCCTAAAGAAACGCCCAAAAATCTTAACAATTTCTCACCTTTGGAAATAGCACTGAAAAAACTTTAATACCCTAACAAAAAATCCTTCTAAAATCCAACAATTTTAAATAGCGTTTTTTCACAGATTATTTAGGCTAAAAAAGACTACAGATGACAGAGTTGTAGATGCCAATTAAGTCAGTAGCTTTATGTCTAGCTAGCAACACAGATTTTGCAGAGACACTCCAGGTCAGACACAGGGATCCCCATCTCCTGTGGAGCACTGACATTACAGCAAAGCACAGTGAACGTCATCAGGTGCCTTAACCAGAGAGAAGAACTCAAAAGAAAGGCAGCAAAATCCATTTCAGAGCAGACTCATCGATTTACAGGAGAACCATGAAACTGCTGCAATACAGGAAGAGAAACTCCAGTGAAAAAAATACAGCTTTCTCTTAACCCACTGCACAGCAAAATTCCAATTCTAGGAAAACACAGGAAAAACACACATTTCTTATTGACTAGTTATTTATATGCTGTTCCACAGATTGCTCCAAAAAGAGTTGAATTTAACATATGACAGTTTCCAGTTACACAAACATGTAGTGATCATTCCAGAACTAAGACAGACAAAGCTGATTATCAATAAGACTATTTTTGAGTACCAGGTCTATTTATAAAATTAATGCCATAAAGCTTTCTGCTCGATATTTAAAGAGTCAAACATGACATCAAGAGTTTAGTCCAACATAACTGAAATATGAAAACAGAGCAGAAAAAAACCCTACATGTACAATCAACTTTTTGGATACAAAAAATACATAATTTCTGTCATTTTCTACCATTCTTTTGCTGTTATCATTGCTTGAGACAGAAGTATGAAAAATACTTATTTCTATGAGAATGAGTTTCTACTATAACTTTCTACTATTTTCTATGAGCATCAATTTTCATCTATCATGACATCATTCTGGAGCCACAATTTTGCTACTTCATAAACTTTTAATCTAAGCCTGCCACCAAACTGTTCATACAGACTGCTAAAAGCTTTTCTTTATTTTACTCAAACAGGATTTGATGAAAAAAGAACAACCAACCCCCCTCACTCTTACAACAAACCCCAATTTAAACCACATAAACCCCCAATAAACCCCAGCTGTTTGCATGAGGTACTCAGAAGCAAAGGAACTGAATATGGTTCTTTGAAAAAGCATGTTAAACACAAGCAATTCCTGACTTATGAAATGAGGTTGCCTTTTTTTTCAAGAAATATTTGCCCTTACACACAGATATCCAACAGCAGCAGATCAAACTGGAGGAAAAAAAATAACCAGGAAGAAAAGAATTACTTGTTTTTCTCAAACTTGCATTTGCAAGCATCAAGCATTTTATTTACTGGGCCAAATGGCTCAAGCTCACTGGTCACACACTTTCCTTGCTTTATTTGAGGGCAGAGAATGACCCCTGACTTCTCACTTGCCACCTTCTTTTTCAGAGTGGCACCAAACGCCTCCGACTGTCACAGCTCCCCTGTCAGAGTGTTAAACTGTGTGTGGTGAGGAGAACTCGGCCCCAGGAAGGGGAAAACCAGGGGGTTCTGCCCCACAGCTGTGCCCTAGTTCAGAAACTGGAACTCAACCCCAGAAGGGGAAAAGCAGGGAGTTCTGCCCCACAGCTCTGCAAAGACACAGCACCTGGAACTCAACCCTAAAAAGAGGAAAACCAGGGGGTTCTGCCCCACAGCTGTGCCCTGACACAGGACCTGGAAGTCAGCCCCAGAAAAAGGAAAACCAGGGGGTTCTGCCCCACAGCTGTGCCCTGCCACAGCACCTGGAATCCAGAAAGAGGAAAGCAGGGGGTTCTGCCCCGCCCTGGCACAGAATCTGAAATTCAGCCTCAGAAAAAAGAAAAGCAGGGAGGGTTCTGCCGCACAGCTGAGCCCTGGTACAGGGCCTGGAATTCAGCTCCAGAAAAAGGAAAAGCAGGGGGTTCTGCCCCACAGCTGTGCCTTGGCACAGCACCTGGAACTCAACCCCAGACAGGGTAAACCAGGGGGTTCTGCCGCACAGCTGAGCCCTGGTACAGGACCTGGAACTCAACCCCAACAAAAGTAAAACCAGAGGGTTCTGCCCCACAACTGTGTCTTTGCACAAGACCTGGAACTCAAGCCCAGAAGGGGAAAAGCAGGGGGTTCTGCCCACAGCCCTGCCCTGGCACAGCACCTGCCCCAGCACTGAGCTGCTCTGCAGAAGGAGCTCAGGCAGTTCCCCATTTCGGGCAGTGCAGCTTTCAGACACTGCTGCATTCATCCAGCCATTTCTGGCTGATTGTGCAGCTGAAGGTTATTTGACATCCACAATTTGTTCTCTATTGACTAAACATTCACAGGCAAACAATCCAGTACAAATTTAAGGCCAAATCCATAAAAACTTGGTGTTGCTGACAAATGGAAGTATCACCATGCAGATCAGAGCCTTGCTGCATTATATCTGTTACAGATACAATATACAGAAGCTTTGTATTTATTACAGTAAATCAGCAAGTGCAGGATGAAAAATATTCAGCCAAGCACTGTATGTTACCAACCTCTAAACATATAATAAATACTCTATTAACATCAAGTGGAAGTTTGCAATATATTATTAAAGTTTGAAAGTAATGTTATTTTTAATTGAAGCTGATGACAAACATCTTTCCACTAGAGCCCCCAATCTCAGTAGTGCCTATTCCTACTCTTTCTTTTTCTTTTTTATGTGACATCCTACATTAAGGATCTTAGGGAGAAAATGAAAAGCCATAACTAAATTAAAGTATTAAAATCTGAAGAAATTTAGATGTTTGAATAAATAGAAAGACTCTCTTCTATAATACAATCAAGAATCACAGAATGGTTTGGGCTGGAAGGGACCTTAAAGATCATCTCATTACAAACCCCTGGCTTGTGCAGGGACACCTTCCATTAGATGAGGTTTCTCCAAGCCCTGTCCAATCTGGCCTTGGATGCTTCCATGAGGCAGCCACAAGAAGAGAAGAAGCAAAAGGGGGAGAGAAAACAAAGGTCCTTTAAATGGCTTAACTAAACCTGCAGAGATGAACAGCCATGTGCAGTAACAACTAAGTGATTTTCCCCTACTGCGTAACAGCACAGCAAACATCTTCATGCACAACTACAAGGAAAAGAAGGCCAACACAGTTTCTCCTTCCCCATTTTTTCCACTTCCCATTTTTTCTCCCTTTTCACAGCACTCACAATGTGTTAACTACTTCCTTGCTTTGTTGTTGCCTCCTTTATCTTCTTTCCTGGACACAAAAGCAGGCAGCTGCTTCCTGGGGTCCAGATCTCCATCTCATGACACTCCATTTCACCCAGTGAAGGAAAATCACACCTGACTTCCAGTTTGGCAAACCAACTTCATGTGAGAAGTAATGCTCTTCTATACACTTAGTCATTCTGACCCCAGGTTAACTTAAGTCCAGTTTTAAATTTATGCTTAGTTAACCATTATTTACATTGCACTGCAATGGAACACTGCTCACTCACATCAAGTATCATGGGAATGCATTTAAACATGGATTCCATGTTGACACAAGTGAGCTTGAATTTTTTTTTAACAGTTTGTTTTCATTTACCAAAAGCATTATTTCTTCCCAAGGACAGTCCCCTACTTCCATCATTATAGCCTGGCTTTTTGTACATCCCTGCTCACCAGAGTAGCTGCTTCTCTCCTTTTAACTAGGCTGCCATCAGAACTCTCAGTTCTGTGCAGTCTTCTCCACAGTAGTCCCAACTTAATGCACAAGAAGTTTTACCATCATTAGTTTTCACTCTATTTCATCTCTGCCACTGATGTTTTGGTGAGGAAAACAATTTGTCAAGAAATTTCAGGAAAACACTGTTGGTTAGCATTTTTTCCCCAAGAAAATCAACCACACTCTGTGCTTTATCAATTCTTTGAATAATTCAAATAGGGCAGCAGTGGATGAATCACAGAGTTGGAAAAGTCAACCAGACAACACCATTAATGGAAGCCTATGGAAAGGATTTTGGCTGTATCCTGCTGCTACCACCAGTGAATCTCCTCAGAAACACAGTGTTGCTAAGCTTGAATGCATATCAGAGTATTTCTAAAGTCAACAGCAATCTACAGTCTGGTGAACTTTGAATTCATCTACAGTGACACAAAATGGAGAGAGCAGAGTTACCAATCTCATCACAATCACCAGCATTTCCCCTGTTCCCTAAGTGCTTGCATCTTGTTCCCTTTGCTCTAACAATTTTTCTTTTTTATATCTGCTCTTTTCAGGAGGATCAATTTGGAAAAAAAGAACAAAACAAACAAAAAACCCCAAACTAAAACTGCTCAGTGTCTCCTTGGATTTATGAAGAGGGTTATTTACTCTACAGGCTGTGGGCATTTACTCAGAGCAGTCACTGCTTTGAGCAAACAAGAGCAGGGTGATGGCAGCACAGGACTGGGCAAGGTGAAGTCCCCAAGAATTGGGCACATTTCTCCAAGAGGGTTCACGGCTGGGTGACACCGCTGCCACCCTAGGCCAGCCTAGGTAGATCTCCACACCCTGCAGGCACAGCAAAGCTCTGTGAGAATTTCACACATCCGAGCTCAGACAATGCAGCTGTCAAACGCTTCACACATGTCCCTGCCCCTCTCATGTCACCAGCCTGTCCCTCCCCATTACCTGCAAGACAAACACCAACACAGGGTGTTTTCAGCAGGCACAGAGGCTCCTCTAGTCTGGAACCAGACCTCCAGCACAGCCTTCCCTTCCACAGCATTTGAAAACAAGTCCCCAAAAATGTCAAGTCACATATATCTTCCTGACCAAAGCAAGACTGAAAATATGAATGAGCCTTCGTATTTACACAGGAATATTTCTGCCAAATTTTTCCACACTACCACGTCTCATCGTTTGTATGATATAACCAGAATATCCTGAACTGGATTACACGTGGCAATTCCACTTGACAGTGAGGTTTTCAGTGTGTCCTCCCAGTAAAAGAAAATTTAAATTGAGGATATTGTCTGTTTTACTAAACCTGCTGCAATAAAAATATTTCAGATTGAGAGCCATTTAGGGGAGATTCTGACACGCATTTCATTTTACAGGAGACCCCCTACACAATTTGCACTCTGAGCACCACTAATATAATTGTTCTCTTAAAATGTAAACATTTGCTAAACCCAGACAACAGACTGATTTTCTTTCAAGATAATTTAATTGCTGACTCATTTGCAGGGGGAGGAAAAAAATCCCTGTGACACCTTATTATATGTTTATCACTTCTCCCACAGATTTATTAAAGGCTGTCCTCTTCAGGCAGAAAAATGGGAATAAAGTATGACTCAACTCTCAGGAAAAAACAACCAACAAAACAACACAAAACAACCCAACTGCATTGTTCTCTTTGATGAAGCAAGTTAATATATAAAAGAAAACCATTACATTAATTCCAAAATTCCCCCAGACACCACTGGCCTGAGATCTTGTGCTGTCTTGCTGTTTGTCATGGGGCCAAGACTGAGGTGCAGCTTTGAGAGCATTCAGGCTGCAGGCCATGCCAGGTACTCTGCTTCCCAATTTCTGAGCAAAAAGAACAAATTAATGCTAACCTAACACACTTAAAAATTCAAAGGAAGGTAACAAAAGTGAAATATAGCTCGATCAAGAAGGTGATGTGGAGGAAACCAGAAAGAAGCCAATGTTTGTGAAATTTATATAGGCAATGGCTTCTGTAATTTACCATTGCTACAGGTATGAGGGCACTGCCATTTAAAGTAAATTGGCATCTTTATGGACATTTTCAAACGCTGAAATAATCACAAGAGCATGGAAACTCACTTCCACATGCAGAGCTACCACAGGTACCAGAAAAACTTCAGAGATAGCAGAAAATCATACACAACTCAAGAGTTATGGATGTGAACAAGCAGCACAAAAGGGAATTAACATCTGATTTCTCTCCCACTGTGGTTCCCTATCCCTTGATACATGATCTGGCCACTCAAATTGGTATACAGAGAATAAACTGGGAAAGAGAACAGGTAAAAACTTACTTTCCAGGAATAGTAATTTTAAAATTTTAGTTGACAGAACAGCAGTTTCTAGGCATGAAAAAACAGTGCTGTAGAGTAGCCACTTAAAGGATATAAATCTTAATAAATGGCCTGGAAAACACTGCTGTTAGATATATGTATGGAGACATTGTGATGATAAATATAGTATAACAAATAATAATAAGAAAAGACAATTAACATCTTTATTTGATAAGGAACAGGATACAGATCCTATTATTTGGAGCAAGGTTTTGACAGCAATTTAATAGGTTCCCTGAGAACAACAGACTAGTACTCACCCAAGCCTCTAGAATTCATTTCTTGACAGAAAATACTGCTGAGATTCTATATATTCATATTTTTTGCTACCACTTGTCAACTACATGAATTCCTGAACAGTTAAAAAGGAAGAAAATCCTCCTCTAGCATGAAATTTTAAAATAATTTAAAATATTCCAGGGGCCTAAGCAATACAGAATGGGAAGGCTTGACTAAGCCTGCAGTTGCAATGATTTCAAATCAATTTCTGTACTGGTGGTCATCTGACAGGGTAACTCAGCACTCCCACCTCACTGTGAGCACATGTGCCTTTTACCCCCACCATGCTATGGGAGCTTTTGACAGCAGTGACAGCATCAGAAGTGATACAGGAAAAAGCTGGAGAGTGGGAGGGGAGGGAGTCTCAAAGCAGGTCCAAAGCAGACCACACCTAGCACTGAGCTGAGCACACAGCAGACCTGACACACACGGGGCAATGAACACAGACCAGAGTAAACTGTGAAAAAACCATCAGAACGATACCCTTGGACTCTCATATTATTACTGTGTGGTCTACACCCTTCCTTTATGCCAGCTCTAAGGCTTATCAGGTCTTTCACTAAATTAAACTAATTAATGCAGCAGTGAGTAGTTCCCAGCTGGGTGACTGGGCTCAGTGATGGGTCCAACGTGCAGAGCTGGCACAAAGGAAATGAGGGAAACACGACTGTGGGAGCAGGAAGAAAAGAGCAGGAACATTTCTTTCAGCAGCAGCAACCTTCTAGACTGGCTTAGCTGCAACATGAAACCACAGCCTATGGGTACAGCCTGATTATCAGTTTAACCTAAGTGCCTGCTGTCTGCCAAAAGAAATAGTCTGGCCTTCCTTCTGTCCCCCACTCTCCCTTGTGGCTACTGAGATTGGTGTAGTCATGTAGCAAAATTTACTTTTTAAAGACTTGATGACTGATATTTGTAAGTGATAAATGACCTTTTTCAAACCCTGATTTCTATTCAGACTCTCCAGGGGAAGCTGACAAACTTAATTGGTGTTAGAAAGCAAATTCCAAAGCTCAGGTTTCCCACCAGTGTTTGTACACACTCAGGTTTTGAACAATTGCAGCTGAAAGAGTTGCACTGCACTGCAGTTTCCAGTACAGAAGTGCTTAGACTGTACAAAACCTAGAGCTGAAGATAAAAATACATCAGAAAACATTCCTATCCCACAATAAGATTAGGCTCACATTTACTCTTACTTGAAAGCAAATACAAAGTTAGATTAGACATTGTAACAGGCCATTACAGCCCCTCCTGATGGATCCTCAGCTAAATGTAATCCTCAGTGCCTGCAACAAATTTAACTCTGTAACATCAGGAGCTAAAGCACCAGTTTGAGATTTAACATCTTTATCTCCAGTTTCATCTAAGACTCCAACAGAAGCTGTGAAGACCAGACAGACAGCTCTAATATCTTCACAGCTAGAAATGTCACTCAAGCGTAGAACCCAGAGCTTGCCTAATTGCCTTCCCATTAATTTCACATGGGAGAAGATACAAACAGACACTGCAAGCTGGCAATTAGGAAAACCTTATTTGAAACCAATCTTTAAAAGAAAACCTAAAAGATGCAATAGATGACATAAAGATGCCAGCCTGTCAGATGATCTGAATTAACAGAGCCAAATTTATGCTTTGTACTTCACCAAAATAAACCAAGCAACACCACAGATAAAATGTATCAGAGGGATTTTGGCACAGGTTATTGTTAATGTAAGATGAATGTTCCAATTCTTGCGTCTGAAGTCAATGGGAGGCTAACATGAACAATTAGGAAAGACAATTTTCTTAAAGGTTACTGGACATTAAAATTTATTGTAGATGGTTAAAATACTTACTGCTTGAGCAGTAACTTCTAGCAGTCCTCTGTGTTTCTTCCTGTGTAGATTAAGGCAACGGCACTGAACACCCAGATGTAAGGATTGTATTATACTCTGTGGTTTTATCTGCNCAATAGATGACATAAAGATGCCAGCCTGTCAGATGATCTGAATTAACAGAGCCAAATTTATGCTTTGTACTTCACCAAAATAAACCAAGCAACACCACAGATAAAATGTATCAGAGGGATTTTGGCACAGGTTATTGTTAATGTAAGATGAATGTTCCAATTCTTGCGTCTGAAGTCAATGGGAGGCTAACATGAACTCCTGTAAGCCTTTGGAAAGACAATTTTCTTAAAAGATACTGGACATTAAAATTTATTGTAGATGGTTAAAATACTTACTGCTTGAGCAGTAACTTCTAGCAGTCCTCTGTGTTTCTTCCTGTGTAGATTAAGGCAACGGCACTGAACACCCAGATGTAAGGATTGTATTATACTCTGTGGTTTTATCTGCTTTACTGTTTGCAAGTTACTGCTTTGTTATTTTTTTAAAGCAACCAACCATGGTGCTGCCTCCTCGTTTTGCATAGCACTGAAGCAGCACAGATGAAAATAAATCATTTCTGTTGGGCAGTATTTTAATGGTGACCAGCCATGCACATACAAAGTTACCCTACCAAGGCAGGGTGTGGGGGATAAACAGTTATACAGGAAACACCCAACAAAAACGGTGAAAGAGGTGTTTCTCCTTTTGTTGTGCATATTCCTCTCCTTTGTTGCCATTTAAACAGCATTACAAATCTTGTTGCAATTATCTGTAAGCTAAAAACGTGTATTGGCAGAAGATACAATACAAACCACACAGTCTATTGGGATCAGTGGCTTAAAGACATGGGAACGCCATTATAATCGACAATGCTGGTTTGGTTTGATCCCCAGGTAATCCCTCCCTCTCACCTCCAGGCTATTCCCTCTGGAATACACAGTTAATGCTATTATTGCCTTCCAGTTATTGATTCCAAGTCACTTTGCCATGTATAACTTCTGTTATTGCATTTTTGCTCCACAGCTTTACCAAAAAAACACTTTCAAAAACCACAAAATACAACAAGATAAATATTAATAAAATCCCACCCAAATTTAAATTTCTTCTCAGTGTGACTCACCACAGCAAGGCTTATTAAGTGCTTCTGGCTTATTAAGTAACTAAAAATCAGACTGCCTTTTATTTTTTTTTACTCCACGATTCTGGTTATTTTTCAGTCCCTAACCCAGCCAGACACGCATGACAGGGCCCTCAACTGCACACAGAACCAACCCAGCAGATCACAGCTCTGCTGTTTCCTGTCCTCCTCTCAACTGATACCAACTTTCAGAACTGCTCTAATAGCCAAAGGATGGAACACTTCTATTTTCTGCTTCTATTTCCAAGAGGCATAAGTTAACTTCCAACAATGAATTTTTTGCAATCTGTGAAGCACTTACTGCAGTTTATAGACATCAAGGTATTAAAGAATTAGATGTCAGCCAACCTTGTGATTAGGTAACTGATGTTCACTGCCTCAAAATTGTATAATCTGTTCTGAAAAACCACTCAGAACCTGAACATGTATAAGGTAGGGCTGAAAAGCAGATAAGTAGCTCTGTATAACAAGAATAAACCACAATGAGTGACAGAACCTGAAGAGCTCTTAAATAAAGAAAAATATATTTTAAAAAGAGTAAAAAAGCTAAGATTCAGCACAGCTACAGAGCCATATTGCTTGGAAAAGCCATTTTTCACTGAGGAAGTTTGTAGAGTCATATGAGTTTCTCCAGAAGAGGAAGATTAGAGGGATGGGTGCGATCCCACAGAGCAAAGCAAGGCCTGGAGCAGCCAAAACAGGGCAAGGACCAGGGGAAACCCCCAAAGCAGGGGTTGCAAAAGGCAAGGAGAGCAATATTAAAGAAGCTGAGGTGGTGTCTGGGAAGGAGGAAACCAGAGGAGCTGCTGAAGAGCAGCTGCTGCCCAGGACACTGCCAAATGCTGACTGGGTGTTTGAGCAGGGAGGGAGCAAAAACCTGAGAGCGAAGAGCAAGCAAGGCCACGTTTCTGCTGCCTGGCTGTGTGGAGCAGGAATTGCCAGAGGAGGTGGAAACAGACATAAAAGGTGATTCAAGAGCTTTTATTCTTCATTGTACTGAAGGAGCCAGGCCTGGGAAAAGAAGTGTAGGATAGGAACAG
The DNA here is from genome assembly GCA_013401375.1 of Spizella passerina. NCBI lineage: Eukaryota > Metazoa > Chordata > Aves > Passeriformes > Passerellidae > Spizella > Spizella passerina. Next base: position 640 of record WBNQ01051362.1, on the reverse strand, counting down.
GAAGGAGGAAGCACCACCACAAGTCAGCTGAACGCCAAGGGGAGTTGTGGCTGACAGAAGGAGACATGAATGGGGAAAAAAAATAAATGCACATAATTCCTCTTTTTATCAGGTGTCCTGCTGCAGTTCTGCACTCTTAGGGTACTACAGGCACTGCTTATAGAGTAACAGAACAACTCAGAAGTTTTCTCAGGTACTTTCCAGGTAAAAAAACCCACCTCCTTCTGAACAGCACAGAAATATTAACCAAGGGAATACTGCTCACTTGTTCTTCCTATGCCAGTTTACACCAAAATATCAAATGATTTAAATTTTTCCAGAGATAATTCATCATCATGCCTAACTGACTATACTATGACTAAAATGACACAATGCTTGCCCTATTTATAGAATAACATGTGGAGTAGTGCCATTAATGCAGCCACTACTAAATCAGACACTAAAATCAACTCTGTAAGTAAAGGCTGAACCACCGAGAAGTACCAGACCTTTGATGTAGAAGATGTTCCTCTGAAATACACACACACAGTGGCTTTCAGAGCAGCCTTGTTAGTAAGTGCTGCTTATCAATGTTACCAGTTCTTACCTTGAAAGACTTCAGAGTAAAACCATAATCTCAAATTCAGGCTTTTTCTTTTTT
>WBNQ01051356.1:5183-23373 GCA_013401375.1 Spizella passerina | reverse complement strand
TCTCCTTTTCTCCAGGCTAAACTACCTGGAGAAATCTGTGTTTACAGCCTGCATGTTAGTGGAGGGTTTGGAGACCTTTAGAGGAAAAAAAATTAAGAGAAGCTCAATAACCTTCAGGAGCATGAACTGTTCCAGCTCTGAGACCAAGGCTTGTCCACACCTGAGCACCCAAAGTTTCTGTTGCCTGTGTCAAACATGGCATTGATAAATTCCTGCCTTGGAAATCAGGAGTATCAGGCACCTGCTGGGAGGAAAAGGAGCCAGCTGGAAATGAAACAGGAAAATCACCATCCTTGGAGGTACTCAAAACTCAGCTAGGAAATGTTGTGGGCAATTTCCCCTAACTTTGAACCCAACATGCTTTCAGTGAGAGGTTGCACTGGAGGCATCAGAGGTTCATTTTCAATGTAAATTATTATAAATCATTATGAGTCCCTGGTCAATTTATATTCTATATTTTATTACATTTTATGACATTTCTGATCTTTTTATGAAGGCTTATAATGAAATCTCGGAAATTTTGTAACTTTATTAATCCATTAAACTGGAATACACACAATATTGATCTATGTATGTGATGGCTAACTCCATCCCAGCCTGACCCATTACATCTGGAAACGGGGGACACATTTCCTTTAATTTATTTTATCTTCTCCTCTTTGTTTTCTTGTCTTCTTGTCTTCCTTCACAAAGTACTGTTTTCTGAAGATATTTAATTCATTGCTTTAATGCGCAAGGAAGTGTCAGTCACTGAGGAATATCCTGTCACTTCACACAGTTTTTTTCCCAGGTTTTTTAATGGAAATGTGGATGGGTGCTTTAAAATTATCCCTATAACTAGAATTAGGCAAAATAGTCCTGTATATATATAAATATATATATATATGTATATATATGTGTGTGTGTGTGTATATATATATATATATATATGTATGGAAATGTAAATAATCAAAACCAAAACTAGCAAAACATTTAATTTTAAAAAATTGCTACAACTGGATGTTTCCACAGTGTTAAAGCACCTTTTCTTCCCTGTATTCTTCTGGGAAGAAAAAAAAGAAAAAAAACAAGAGGAAAATTTTGGTAAATCAGTCTAGCATCTTGGGATGTTTCACGTTTTTTCTAATGGTGTATTTTCATAGAACATTCATTAATTAAAACAATATTTGCTCTACTGATGGTGCCTTTCTGAGTGTGACAGGCCCAGCTGTCTTCAACAAGAAACAGAGCAGATTCAGTTGTTCCTATGCCACAAACTTTGGTGATCTTGGCACCAGGAGAAAATGAAGCTGTTCCTGCTTTCAGGCAGATGTAACCTGCGGCTGCTGCTGGAGATCCCCAGCTACAAGCACAGCCTGTGCTGGTAAAATTCTATCAAAATGGGTGAGCAAGCACACACCTCTGCAGGGATGATTGCTTTTCTCTTCCCTCTACAAATATCTGCCTTTGCCTGAAGATAAACATGAAAACACTAAAAATGAGAAGAGGGCCATGGGTCCATTGTTGCAGACATCTTTTTATGAAACATCCTTTCTTTAGGATTTTTCCTCCTGAGAAGCTGAGAGGCCTCAGGNTTTTAGTATAGTTTTAATGTAATATATATCATAAAATAATAAATCAAGCCTTCTGAAACAAGGAGTCAGATCCTCATCTCTTCCCTCATCCTCAGACCCCTGTGAACACCATCACAGGTCCATGTCAAGTGGTGGTGCTGGAGGAAAAGTGTAGAAATTCAAGAGACTCAGATTCAAGTACAGGAGCAGAAGAAAATCTCTTACTCACTTAGGAACATTTCCTTACCCCTTCCATGCCTGTTTTGGCTCTCAGAGCTGCCAGCACATGCTGGCCCTCTACAAAATCCATGCAGTGCTCTTGAGAAGGCTCCAGGGCCTCCTTAGAGCCCTCCAGCCCTCCTGAAGGAGGAATAGCAATGAGGGAAGGAATGCCAGACTCCAGGAAGAAAGTCTTGACTGTAATGCCCCTCTTTATCCTCGGGTTTTGTTTGTAATGCTGTGGATTTAAAGGTTTGAGGGGGTTTTGATTAAAGAATACAGAGAGGTATTTAAGGGCTTGGGCCAGGTAATATTTAAGCAAACTTGTAACTGGTGAGCTCTGGGGTGGACTCCACCTTGTGACAGTGGTAGGGATGCAAGTTATGTGTGCTGGTGATGCTTTTTTGAGAGTTAAAAATGCACCAGGTTTCCGGTGTCTTTATTTCACCTGCTCAAAGAAAATATCCATGAAGCCCAGTCAAAATGCAGATGCAAAAAAGCAACAACAGATTTGTATTCTTCATTCTTTCCTACCATTCCTTTAATTTATATTAGTGTGTTTTTCAGTCACAAGCAGAGCTCTGAGATTTTAAAGGGCTATTCTTCCTTCACTGAACTTCAGTGCTGAGTTTATTTTGCAGATGGTCTCATTAGGCAGTAAAACCAAGAGTAAAAAGTTTCTGCCTTCCTAATTTTTCCAGCCAGTGCTTCCAATGGGTGCTCAAGTGAGCTCTGCCCATCACCATCAAACTGCACATGAGACTGGAGGTGTTCAGCACTCAGACCCCTCCTGTTCTCATGTGGGCAGTGGCAAAAAAAGTCTTTTGCCCAGAGATCTGTTTGTTCTTAGAGAGGAGATTTCCCACCCAGCAGCATTTGTGTGACACAGACACGAGGAGCTCCCAGCTGACTCTCCTGTCTTCACCAGCATCTGTTCACTGCCCAGCTCCAGAGAACATCTGGCTGCTCTTGGTTATTCCTGGAGCATCTGCTGAGGGCAGGGGCTTCCTCTCCAGCTCTGCATCACACCAGGGTGTTGTATTATCAGTTTGTCCTGATTTGGGGGATTCAGTGGATCTGAAATTCTCTGGTGTGCATCAAAGGTGATTGGCCAGCTGGTTTAACAAGGTGTGGAATCAGAACAGCAGGGATGGGACTTGGCAAAGTTCTTCATTGAGAGAATGCCTGGTGCTCATGGAGAGCTTAGCTGAGTGCCCTGGGAAAGACTGGTGGAACATTCTACAGAGGAGGAAAATTCCTTTGGGACAGCAACATTAAGGAGCAATAATAATTTTTCCTTGCACAGATTGAGTGCTTGGTTTTCTCTCCCAGCTCCCAAGCAGCACTCCTGTCCCTGGAGAAGGTTAATCAGGACCAAACATCAATTTCTTGTTCACCCACAGCCCTTCCAGGCCCTGAGGTGGACAGGGAAGCTGGACCCACACAGGCTGCAGGGCTCAGGTGAGAGCATGGAGAATAACTCCAAGGAAACCCTGTCAAAGCCAACAGCTGTCTCTGGTCATCCTTCCCCACCTGTGGGTCTTAAAAACTACATGGATTATTCCTAAGCAGGGAAATTGTCATCCTTGGTTTGGTGGAGCCCACTTTGCATGGGAATGTCTTTGTGTAAGTTTGTGGGAGTGGGTTCTGTTTCCCACTGCTGAGAGTGCTGTTGAAAAATTAATAGCTGCTGGGTTGAAAATCAGAGTTTTCAGGAGGGTTTCCATGAGATCATATGGGTATAATAGGGTAAAAAAGAAAAACAAACCAACAGAGAACTGACTCCAGAAAAATCAATTATCGAGTGTCCACATGGGTTTTAATTTTTGGTGGAAATTTCAGTTGGTAATTACTGAGTAACCTGTTATATCAGCAGAGGGCATTTTGTGAATCTAATGGCATCTCACCTCCTTGTCCCTGGCAGGTGTCCCTGTCTTAAAAAGAAATTAAGTGATAAGAAGCAGAGAGGGACATAAATCCTGCAAAGTAGAACAGCAGGGACTCCAGTGAGGTGGATGTGATCAGCGCATGAAATCCAATTTTCTTTGGACCCATTAGGCTTTAATAGAGTAAATCTGGAGAGGAGGATGCACAAGTGTAGGGAGGTTCCATCAGGAGACTGAAAAATATTGTGAGAGTGAGCCCAGGACTTTCAGACAGAGATCATTTGATGGGATGTAGAGTACACATAGTGCAAGTCAAGGAAATTTAAGTTGTAGTTGGGATATTCCTGCAAGAACAGAGTAGGATGTGGATATTGAGTTACATCAGCTCTCACAATTGGAGGTGACCTTTGGTAAAGGTTACTTGAAATTGCAAGAATAAGGAGAAAAATAGCACTGACAGAGTTTTTTTAAAGGTCTGGTATTTAAATTAATTAGTAGTTTTCTTCTCAAAGTTTAAATTGGGAACTTGACCTGGTCTCTTGCTGAAGGGTTATTCCAGCTCCTGCACAGCAAATCCAAGTCATCCTCACAATGGCAGTTTCTTAGACAAACAGGGCTTTGTCCAGCTGACAACTTAATCCTTGTTAATTGTTTGTAAATATAAATTTCAATATTTTGTATTTATTGTTTTTTGATAATCCACATTAGGTTTTCTGTTGGCACCGGATCAGTCCCCTCAGCAGTATCACATCCTCCAGATATCCCTGGTGGAGGAGTGTGGAAGGAACTTGAGATGCTGTGGCTGGCAGCAAAAATGAAATTAGGAGGAGAGCTCTGACACTGAAAATGAGATATGAGAGTCAAATTCTTCCCACTGCTTGCAATGGAGACAAGAAAGGGCAAGAACCACAAGTTGCAGCTTGGGCAGCTCAGGCTGGACATGGAATGTGAGGTTTCCATCAGCAGGGGAGGGAGCAGAGGAATTGGTTGCTCAGAGTGTTTTGGTTTGAAAAGACAGGTGTGTGCTATGGAAGGTAGGAGCCTCCCTTGAAATGGAAAATGTAAACCCTCTCCTTCTGAATTATTATAATTTCAAAATTAAGGGGTCTCAGGCAAAGATATGGGAGTAGAAATAACAGTTTTTTTAATAGGAAAATTAAAAAATACAAATGCAATAGTACAAAAAACCATAAAACCACTGGCAGAGTGAGAATATGGGTCAGGGTGGTGTCCCAGCCCCATGCCATGGGGGCTCAGCCCTCCTGCAGTACCAGCTGTGGCTCTGCTGCAGCAGGGATCCTGCACAAGGGGGGAGTTTTCCTCTGCAGCTCCAGGGCTGCTGCAGATGGGCCTGGGCTCCCTCTGGCAATGCAGGGCAGCAGAAAGCTGCTCCTCTGGCAATGCAGGGGGCAAAGGCTGCTGTGCTGGGCCAGGCTCAGATTGGATCCAGGTAGGAATGCTTGGCTCCTCCCCTGGGCGGAGCATCTCCCCATGGGATGCTGGGATTGGCTCAGCCCTGCAGGGACACTCAGTGGCCATGGACAGCAGAGATCTCCTGGAGGGAGGGTTGGCTGTGGGAGAGAGAAAGGAAAAACTTTGGAAGAGATAAAGGAAGATTGGTTGGAAGATAAACAAAAACTGCCCAATGAACAGCAGAGAACTGCCCCAGCTCTGACAGATGGCATTAGAACACACCCCTTTATTTCTAATTTAAGACACGGAATCTGTCAGATTTCCATCCCTGGCCCAGTATCCAAGACTCGCCACCCCTGAATTAATCCAATGTTTATCGTTTGCTTGCTTCAAGCAGGAGGTCAGGCTGGAGGCATAGAGAGGCTCCTTCCAGGCAGGGAGGAGAGAATCAAAGCAGCAGAAGTTCATGACATTTTAGAAACCTATCTTCCACTCAACAATCACTGCAAAATTCACTGAATCTTTCCTCTCCTTTGTTTATTGCTTAAATTTTAGTTTGCACACTACACGTGGCCAGATATTCATAGGAAAACGGTGTTCAGTACCTCAAGATTCATACAAGAAATTCCTGGGAAACCTCACAAACGTATTTTCCTGACAGCCTGGAGGTCAGAACAGAACCATTACCTCACTGCCTCCTGTCCAACAAACACCTTCTGTGAAGGAGCCCAGCTCTCAGCTCACACAGCACCTTTACAGCCCATGGAGGTGTTGCTATAACTGCTTTTTTATCTCCAGTACACATTAACATATCTCCTTAGTCAGGAGTTATCAGGAGAGGATGTTGTTATTTTCTGGAGAAAGGCCAAATATGTTTTTCAGTTGGTGTGTGATTTGGGGCAAGGAAGAACAGTTGCAAAAGTGTTCTTTTACCTTGCTGGATGACACTGTACTTTTGTTCCCCACAACTCAGACAGCCTTGTTGAACAGAATACAGAACACAAGACCTTTCCTCATATTCCCCTCTTATGACTGCCCTGAGGACTCAAAAATGCCATCAAGTTGTTGAGGCTTAATAGGTTATCAGAGTCATCTGAGATGTCTGTGCATTTGTTCTTATCCCAGGGCAAATGGCAGGGCATACAAATTATTCCAGACTCCCTTCATTGACAGCCACACACCAAAATAAACGAGCTCCTCCAGCCCAGGGGCTGAAAGCACACACTGTAACCACACAGCTAAAATGGGCAAGGCTGTGGATACCCACAGCTGAGAACATTACCTGGTGCTTCATCTGTCATTGCAGAGAAATGGCAGTTCTTAGGGCACCAGGCACCTGTCAGGTTTGAAAAGTCTATTTAGGGCAAGATGAATAACGCCCAGCAAGCAGCACTTCCTTCCCATTATCTCTGCAGAGAAACCAGGCAAAAAGCTCAAATGGCACTCTGGTCATCTGGCCTGATGAATCTCACCCACTGCCACTTTTTAAATCATCTTAATTGAGTGTCTGACATTTAAACTTGCAAACAAAGAGGAGAAAAAGAGGTGTCACACACTGCCTGTGCTAAGAGTTAACACACCAGCAAGGACTGGGTAGGCAATCTTGATGGTTTCTCTATCAGGTTACTGTTCCAAGTTTGGTTTATAAATACAGCCATGTGGTATAATCAACAGATTTCAGGGCCCTGAGTGGATTCTAAGTGACATTCTGATTGGAAAAAGTACCTAAGGGACACATAGAACAAATGAGGAACAAGTTAAATGTCACAGCTTGGAAATGTCTGTCAGTAAAGGATTGCTATTACATAGGATGTTGGTGAAGTTTTTTAGGAATTGGTGCTGGTCCTGGTGCTGTTGAAGATCTCCTGCCACTTTTTGGGTATAGATAAAATGATGACAGCAAGGACAAGATGAAGGCAGGACAGCAGTGCCCAGACTTTTCCTTTTGATGCTTGTAACAGAAAATCATCTGCCTTTCCATGCCCAGGCCTGTGGTATACACATTAACCACATTCCACATCTGAGATGAGGACATGAAGAGGATATTTGGCTCATTTCCTTCAGTTTTTCCCAAAAGTGGATGCCAGGAATGCAGTCCAAGCCCTTCCCAGAGTGGCCCAGAGTGCAGGCTGATTCCCTGATGGGAACAGCCAATATCTGGTCGAGCAGTGCTGGTTTCTTTTGTAAAAAGAGGCAATTTTGCATCATGGACAGAAAAAATATTTGGGGCCTTCTCCTCCACTATTCCTTTCAAGGGAAGAACATGATCAATTCAATGTCCCATCAAACTATTTTGTGACATTCACATTTTCTGAAAAAATCCCTTCGCCCAGGATTTTTCTCCTGAGAATCTGAGAAGCCTCAGAAAAAAGGAAAACAATTCTTATCTCATTTGCTTCTCCTGTGTTTTGCTTATGTAGAATGTGGANGCATTCCCTGCAAATACAATACTGTTTCTTTGGTGATAAATATTAATTAAATTTTAGTACCCAAACTATATTGTCCTCTGAGGAACCCTCTCACCTTGTCCATCCTATTGCCCGGTGTTCACAAACCTTAGAAAATGATGAGATTTAGGTCAGTTCTTCAACACTTGTCTCTATGTCTGACCTAGTGCCCCCTTGGGAATTTGAAATCTTCCAAAGGATCTTGCTGGTCCTTCTGGCAATGAGTAGAGAAGTCTCCCAATAGCAACTTCTGAAATTCAGTCCAGTCCTAGCTATTTTTGCCAGGTGAAACTGATTCAAATATCCAATTTGCCATAGTGGCAGTGCTGTACAGAGGGCAAGAGAAGCTGTGATTAAATCTGGTTTGAAGCACAGAGTGCCTGGCGAGCAGGAGACCCAGCTTGAAGTTTGTGGCAATTTTTCTTCGTGGGATAAATTGCAATTTGATTGATCTGAACAGTCTGAATGACTAACCTGGAATATTTTTATAGTGTTTTCCATGTTCTACAGTCTCTGTCTGTGTCAGATGCCATGTAATGAACCATTTCTTGTTTCTATAGCTGTCTGTTGCAAGGAGGTGGTGAGATAATATAGAGTAGCTGTGAAAAAGGAGGGGCTAATTGGACAGTCCAATGTCAAAGGGAAAAATAAAATCATCTGCTGTGCTTGTGGGAACAAAACAATTTGGGTTAGTGCTCAAGTGTGTTTGCAGAGAGCATATTTGAAATGTGTAAACAGAATTATTCCCTGAGGAAAAGACATGCTAAAAGCTCTGTTCCCTGTGCAAGGAACCAAAATGCAGAGCAGCTCCCCAAGATATCCTGAACTCTGCTGCCTGTGTTCAAACCTGTGGAAAAATGCTTGTACAGAAAGTGCAGGCTTAGAATCTCTCACAGATGTGATCTGACAAATATATTCATTCTCTGGACTGTTTGCACAAAGCAAACATGGCAGGAATATCAGGATAAACCAGGGTTTATTTAAAACCAGGAGTAAATATTTGCTGAACATCTCTTGTATTTTTGTAGATAAAAGGATCAAAAATAAAAACCATATGTACTCGATCTGCTCTGCTGTTTAAGGATTCTCCTTATTAATAAGTCTACTTATTTTTAGTATTGCTAAAAAACTGATTTCCATGTTCTCTGCATCCTGAATTAAAATGTTCTAACCTTTCGCTTATGCATCATTCCTGCAGGGGAATAAAGGTTTTTCTCAGCATAACAATCTCAACTTTTTCACCATTCCTGAAGCACTTCACAATTTAGGCTTGTCAACTGTTGACACTGAGGCAGCAAAATGCTACTGTTGTGGGTGGGTGAGGAATCTGAGCCAGCTGTCTCCTGCATCCACTTTTTAAAGTGAGGAACAGGGAGGAAAACAAACCTTTGAGCAGTGCAGCTCAGTGGCACAAGGTGATGTCCTCTCAGGCCACAGGCCATGGCTGCACACACAGAAGTTGCAGGAATTCCAACTTCTCCCTCATTAGGTGCTTTTTAGTATTTAGATTTTTTAGAAATTGATATTTTTTAGTATTTAGATTTTATTTCGATTTTTTCCTATGGACTCTGGTGTATTTTTGTTTGGGTAAGTAAATACCTTTGGGTTTGTTGGCAGGGATCACCCCTCACACACCAGGATGGTGCCGTCCCAGAAACCATCAGCCTCATGAATTTTGGAGTCATTTGGGTGGAAATGCCTCTAATATCACTGAGTCCAACCTTTACCCATGTTCACCACTAAATCATATCTTCATCTGCCACATCCACACCTCTTTTGAACATTATCATTTGAACATTGCTGATGACTCCATCACTTCTCTGGGCAGCCTCTTCCAGTTCTTGACAACCCTTTTTGTGAAGAAATTTTTCCTTAGATCCAACCTAAATCTCTCATGGCACAACTTGAGGCTGTTTCCTCTCATCCTTTCACTGATTATCTGGGAGAAGAGACCTCCTGTCAGAGAGTTTTAGAGAATCACAAGGTCTCTCCTGAGCCTCCTTTTCTCCAGGATGAGCCCTCCCAGTTCCCTCAGCTGCTCCTCATCAGGTTTATGCTCCTTTGACCACTTTAAAACTGTTTTATTTCACTCTTTTCTGTCTGGATTCCATGGTGTCCCAGAAGTTTTGTTAACCTGTCAGAAGTTCAATGAGGAGAGAGTGATGAATTGCCCCTTATTACCTCTCATCTGCAGGAAAGAAGCCATTTCAGGTACATTTACATATCTATTTGCAGGGCTCTCAGTTGTGCTGCAGCTTTGATAATATTTATATACAAGAAATCATATCAGAACCCTTCTTATTTGGTAAACAAGACCAGAAAATAAATTAGATTGAGAAATGGCTGTGGAAGCGATTGCTCTGAAGGAGACTAATGTGATCCTAAGCAGGTTTGATAAAAAAAATCCCCGGCAATTTAATTTTTCCCTTCAGAACTATCAGTGTTTCATGGAAATGAGCACAGCATTTCAACAGGGCTGTAATGTCTGGTCAACTAAGGGTCTGAGTGAAGGAGCAATAGTTCACTGTTCATCCCAGGAGCTTTGGGACTGCAATTCAAATCACTCTCCTGTCAGATTTAGGCCAGGGACTTGTACTCACACTCCTGTGTCACCAAGGCATGCTGGTGCTGATTTATCCTTTAATCAGTAAACACCATCTAAGAACACTTTAGTAAAATAATTTTTTTTTCTGCCATCCACTCACTGTCCTACAGATTCTCTGTGCTTTAGCTTTCTGCTTATTTTCAGCCACACAGTTTTCATGTTAGCTGAATAACAATAATAAAACAATTATCACAGATAAAAGAACAGCTGTGCCACTGCCCAGGAGAGAGGATGGTGTGGGGATGTNATCTCTCACAGATGTGATCTGACAAATATATTCATTCTCTGGACTGTTTGCACAAAGCAAACATGGCAGGAATATCAGGATAAACCAGGGTTTATTTAAAACCAGGAGTAAATATTTGCTGAACATCTCTTGTATTTTTGTAGATAAAAGGATCAAAAATAAAAACCATATGTACTCGATCTGCTCTGCTGTTTAAGGATTCTCCTTATTAATAAGTCTACTTATTTTTAGTATTGCTAAAAAACTGATTTCCATGTTCTCTGTGCATCCTGAATTAAAATGTTCTAACCTTTCGCTTATGCATCATTCCTGCAGGGGAATAAAGGTTTTTCTCAGCATAACAATCTCAACTTTTTCACCATTCCTGAAGCACTTCACAATTTAGGCTTGTCAACTGTTGACACTGAGGCAGCAAAATGCTACTGTTGTGGGTGGGTGAGGAATCTGAGCCAGCTGTCTCCTGCATCCACTTTTTAAAGTGAGGAACAGGGAGGAAAACAAACCTTTGAGCAGTGCAGCTCAGTGGCACAAGGTGATGTCCTCTCAGGCCACAGGCCATGGCTGCACACACAGAAGTTGCAGGAATTCCAACTTCTCCCTCATTAGGTGCTTTTTAGTATTTAGATTTTTTAGAAATTGATATTTTTTAGTATTTAGATTTTATTTCGATTTTTTCCTATGGACTCTGGTGTATTTTTGTTTGGGTAAGTAAATACCTTTGGGTTTGTTGGCAGGGATCACCCCTCACACACCAGGATGGTGCCGTCCCAGAAACCATCAGCCTCATGAATTTTGGAGTCATTTGGGTGGAAATGCCTCTAATATCACTGAGTCCAACCTTTACCCATGTTCACCACTAAATCATATCTTCATCTGCCACATCCACACCTCTTTTGAACATTATCATTTGAACATTGCTGATGACTCCATCACTTCTCTGGGCAGCCTCTTCCAGTTCTTGACAACCCTTTTTGTGAAGAAATTTTTCCTTAGATCCAACCTAAATCTCTCATGGCACAACTTGAGGCTGTTTCCTCTCATCCTTTCACTGATTATCTGGGAGAAGAGACCTCCTGTCAGAGAGTTTTAGAGAATCACAAGGTCTCTCCTGAGCCTCCTTTTCTCCAGGATGAGCCCTCCCAGTTCCCTCAGCTGCTCCTCATCAGGTTTATGCTCCTTTGACCACTTTAAAACTGTTTTATTTCACTCTTTTCTGTCTGGATTCCATGGTGTCCCAGAAGTTTTGTTAACCTGTCAGAAGTTCAATGAGGAGAGAGTGATGAATTGCCCCTTATTACCTCTCATCTGCAGGAAAGAAGCCATTTCAGGTACATTTACATATCTATTTGCAGGGCTCTCAGTTGTGCTGCAGCTTTGATAATATTTATATACAAGAAATCATATCAGAACCCTTCTTATTTGGTAAACAAGACCAGAAAATAAATTAGATTGAGAAATGGCTGTGGAAGTGATTGCTCTGAAGGAGACTAATGTGATCCTAAGCAGGTTTGATAAAAAAAATCCCCGGCAATTTAATTTTTCCCTTCAGAACTATCAGTGTTTCATGGAAATGAGCACAGCATTTCAACAGGGCTGTAATGTCTGGTCAACTAAGGGTCTGAGTGAAGGAGCAATAGTTCACTGTTCATCCCAGGAGCTTTGGGACTGCAATTCAAATCACTCTCCTGTCAGATTTAGGCCAGGGACTTGTACTCACACTCCTGTGTCACCAAGGCATGCTGGTGCTGATTTATCCTTTAATCAGTAAACACCATCTAAGAACACTTTAGTAAAATAATTTTTTTTTCTGCCATCCACTCACTGTCCTACAGATTCTCTGTGCTTTAGCTTTCTGCTTATTTTCAGCCACACAGTTTTCATGTTAGCTGAATAACAATAATAAAACAATTATCACAGATAAAAGAACAGCTGTGCCACTGCCCAGGAGAGAGGATGGTGTGGGGATGTGTGTGTGTGAACAGGCAGCAGAAATAGAGAAATGACAGCTCTTCTCCCAGTCAGTCACAGCTCTTGGAAATAAAAAGACCCAGGAAACAACATCCTGGTTTCATAAACACATTCACAACAGGGAAAAAGCTCTCTGAGAGGAGGCAAAATGAGGCTGCCACAGGCACTCACACATGGGCTGGCTGCTGTTGTTGGTATTATCACTGCAGGACCCTGCCAGCACCCTGGGGGGAAATTTGTCAGGAGATCTGCTGCAATAATCCTGCACCAGGCTCAGGTTTGATTAGCAGCCACTCTGGCCTGTCCAACGAGGCCAAGAACTGCCAACTCTTTAAACTGTATGGCATTCCTGCCTTTCTGAGAGCAGGGAAAGCACAGCAGGGTGGGAGCTGGGAGCTGCCCCTCCTCTGGGACTGCTGGGAGCATTTACCCTCCACAAAACTGTGTGGGGCAGGACAAGGAGTGGCTACAGCAGAGCAAAGTCTCCTGTCTGGGGTCGGCTTGGAGTCACTGCTGGTCCAAATTCTTCATCTAGTGCTGGTCAGAAACCATGGGCAACTCTGGATGCTGCAGTGTCTTGGTTTGAAAAGACAGGTGACTGCTAAGGAAGGCAGGAGCCTCCCCTGACATGGAAAATGTAAACTCCCTCCATCTGAATTATTGTAATTTTGAAATTAAGGGGATCTCAGGTAAAGATATGGGAATAGGAATCACAGGTTTTTTTTAATAGGAAAATTCAAAAAAATATAAATGCAATAGTAAAAAAAGAGCCACTGCCCGAGTCAGAGCAGTCCCTGTCCCCTGTGTGTCAGGGGTGTCCCAGCCCCATCCCATGGGGGCTCAGCCCTCCTGCAGTGCCAGCTGTGGCTCTGCTGCAGCAGGGATCCTGCACAAGGGGGGAGTTTTCCTCTGCAGCTCCAGGGCTGCTGCAGATGGGCCTGGGCTCCCTCTGGCAATGCAGGGCAGCAGAAAGCTGCTCCTCTGGCAATGCAGGGGGCAAAGGCTGCTGTGCTGTGCCAGGCTCAGATTGGATCCAGGTAGGAATGCTTGGCTCCTCCCCTGGGCGGAGCATCTCCCCATGGGATGCTGGGATTGGCTCAGCCATGCAGGGACACTCAGTGGCCATGGACAGCAGAGATCTCCTGGAGGGAGGATTGGCTGTGGGAGAAAGAAAAAACTGCCCCATGAACAGCAGAGAACTGCCCCAGCTCTGACAGATGGAAATTAGAATATACATCCCCAGCTACATCTTGGAACCTAAGGCATACACAGCAAGTGTGGAGGCCACCACAGACACAGCACTCTGTTTATGGAACCCAGTGCTGCAGGGGATTATCTACAGGTGCCTGAGCAGGGCTACTGTTTTCTCCCTCTGATGGCCAGAGCAATATCAATAACTAAAAAAGTGTTGGGCAACTCATTTTTAATGAATATTGCAAAACAGCCCTGACAAAAAAGGAACTGTCCTGGTGTTCCTGCCCATAGCAGAGGGGTTGGAACTGCCTGATCTTTTGGGTCCCATGCTACCCGAAGCATTCTGTTATTCTGGGATTAGTAAGGGCCAGGTAAACCCAGCACCCCCCACAATAAATGACAGAAAACATCTCACACAAGAATACCTCCCTCTCCAGCAGGCTCTGCTGGCTTGGAGCAGAAAACAACTGCTTGTTCCTCAATTAAGCCTGATTCTTAAGAGCATAAAAGCTCCTTACTCAGAAAAGACTATTTACTGCTAATTGCTCCTTTCAGCTTGTAAACATGGCTCTTTGCAATCCAAGGATAACTCATCTGAAGAGTCATTCTCTTCCAAGGGGGACACAGAAACCTGCCACAGCCTCTCAGAGCAGGCTGGTTCCTCCATGTCACACATTTCATTCTGGCACAAACTGCGGGGGTGCAGGTAGAAGACTGGGCGTTACTCTCTGAAGTGTTTTGGTAGGAATTTTGGGGAGGTGGAAAGGGGAGAAGAGAAATGAGAAATAACTGGGCAATTTACAAAGAGAAAGTGGAGAATCAATCACTCATCTAAAGGTATTTGTTCACTGTTGATGAATGTGTTACAATTCCCTTCATGCTCTCTTTCCCCGTATTGCCCTGATCAAGTTATGCTTGACCTTCTTTGTCTTTTTCAACACGACATTGACTGTTTCTATTTTTATTGATCCACATAATCCCTTCATGGACTTGGTGACATTAATATCCTCAGGGGTCTGTCTGGGTTCCAAGTCACTGAGCTGTTTTGCTTTCCCTTTCCCATCTGCAGGGCGATGGCATTGCTCCTGACAATTAATTCAATAATCCACTGGATTGAGGAACGCCTTTCCAAGAATCTTGTGTGAAGTGTCTTGTAAAAACATCAGGCTTGATTAGACTTTCAAACTGAGCATTCTGAGCTGACAGTGAGCTTTGTGGTTTAGCAAGTACAAACAAATATCCTGATTTGATCTGCCTAGTTTAGAGCTGAAGGACTGTTATGAAACTATGAAAGAAACTAGAAAGATATCACACATTTTTTAATCCATAGGATTGGAAAGGATGTTTAGTTTAAAAGATCAGCCTACTGGTACGGGGCATAATTTAGTGATAAATGGACAGATCCAAGGTTGGGATAAGTGTTGGGACATTGAGATTATTCAAACCTGGCACCATTTCCTGACCAATAGGAAATGCTGAGGAGAAGAACAGGCCAGAAACACTTTCTCCTCTCAATTCAAGCCCTTTTGGGTAGTAGTTAAATATTGCCACAAAAATAGGGTTCAGAACCCAGACCATCCCTGGGGTGGATGTCTGAATCTCACATGGCAAGGGAAGGCAGAGGAATATTCTAGAATTTACATTAAATATTCAGGAGGGAAAAAAACTCCCCTGACTTCAAGGACTATTAAGATTTCCACTTCAAGCTTTGCACGGTGCTTGGCTTGTAAGGTAATTGGAGCAACATCTGGGGCACAGCTGTGGGCTTGAACCATCCTGGCTGTTCTCTGCTTTGCTTCAGCTCCTCAGAGATCTCATTCCTTGTGTCAGGGCACTCTCCTGAAAGCAGCCTGACTTCACTCCTGGTGAAACCAATGCAAAACGTGTCATTTTTATTTTATCAATTTTATTTTGTGCTACTGCCACCACAGTGGTGAAACTTCCTCTGCATAAAATGAGCAGGAAAAGCAATGTCTGAGCTGGGAAGGAGCTGAGATGCCTGGACCTGCTGCTGCACACACTGGTTTAGTATCCTCAGCTTCCTTTACTTCGCAGAATTTACCTCGAGCTGCTCCTGGGCAAAGGAGGACAGATTTAGACTGTTTAAAGCTGCCTTTCTAAAAATAACCCGACTAAAGCACTCACCATGAGGGTCCTGCAGCTGCTGGGATTTCAAGGAAGAATTTGAAAGTTTGGCTCCACCTTCAGGGTCAAAAAGCCTCGTGCTGACACAATGGGAAACGCAGTGGTGAGGGAGGATCCTGTGGCAGGGACAGGCAGGCAGTGTTCCCAAACACACACTGCTATTTTTAAAGGAGAGCTGTCTTATGAAACAGATGACTTAGTGCTGCAGTCTCTAACAGGAAGTGTGAATGTGTGTTCTGCTGGCTGGGCAAGCAGGAAGATGATATTTGTCATTATTTTTGAAGTGGAGAGACAGTGGGCACAAGGCTCCAGGCTGGAAAGGGTTGTTAGGATAGAAGAGCAGCATCAAGTCAAGGCATGAATATCCTGGATTAAAAAAAACACAAAAAACAATCCCTACATCTCCTCAAATTTTCATGGCTATTATATTTCCATTACAAACTGAAAACCTGATCAAATAAGCTTTCTGCTTCTCCCTGGCTGGCCTACTGTAGGAAACCATCAGTGGCTCAAAATTTATTACTGAAATTCTCTGGTTAGTCTGTGCTACCCACCCCTGTGGAAGAGGGGTATGAATTTCATGAATTCAGACATGAATTTCATGCCACACCACAATTCAGTGCTATCAACTCACACCCTGCACTATGAGTACCCAACTAGTTCACACTTCACTTGTTCCTCCAGATTCTGTATCAAAACCACTGGAAAGCAAATTAGTGAAGAAAACCCTCAGAGGCCTCCAATTTTATTTTTTTAATTTTTTTCTTATTAGTTGTGGAAAGACTCCTGAACACTTGGTGCAAGAAAAACAGAAATTCCCAATAAATACACAGAGAAGGTTGTAAATAAGCATCTTCAAACCCTGCCATTTGAAAGACTTTTCATGATTTTGAAAAATTTAGCGCTGGCAAGATCAGTTTTAGAAATCTCTTCTGATCTTCTGGGTATTTANATCTACCTTTTCTTTTTCTCTTTTTTTTTTTAATTGTTTCCTTACCTGCTGGGTCCTCAGTAACTCTCATTGTGATCAGTACTTCAGAGGTGTGACAGTTTCATCTGAGCAGAAGTCCTGGTTCCATACGGCATTTTCTGTAGAAACAAAGATGCTTTTTTGCACCCTCACTTTTCTCTTCCTCATATCAGCTCAGTTGCACCCTCATGGAGCTGTTACAACTCAACAAACCAGATCCCTAAATCAACTGGGGTGGGAAAGAAACAACCAACACAGGTAAACATTTTTTCTGCCTGTTTCTGCCACTTCACATGTCCAAAATATCAGCTAAAAGCTCCTCAGGTGCACTGCTTTTAGGAGGCTGATGTAAATGGATTTTTTGACCTTAGACTTGAAAAGTTTTGGGATTTAGTCTGAAAAATACTACTTGCTGCCATGGTTCAGGCCGATTTGCCAAATATTCTTTGGCCTTATCATCAGCTTGGCATTTAAAGGAAAAAAAAACAATTAGAGACCATAATCTCTTCTTCCAGTAAGTGCCAAGAAATTCAAGTTTCATTCATCTTGTTACAGAACTAAACAACTGTTTCTTGGAATAAAGGAATTATAGTCCCTTCTCAAACTGACTTCTTGCATTTGCTGCCTGTTTATGATATCCAAATGTGATCAGCCTGAGTTTATTCAAGTAATGTCTCCTGGCTGAAGCAAGAGGAGGGGGAAAATACCTGTTAATACCAGCTATGTGTTTAACTCCTAATTTAACCTACTGGTAGAGTAATACTTAAAGATCAAAAGTTTATCAGTGAGATTTATAAAAGTACTTCAGAGGGGAAGTTCTAATCAGTCATTGAATATTTGCTCCTCTCCAAACTGTTCCACAATTTTATGATCACTGCTACCCAGTGGCACAATATAGGCACTTATAATAAATGATGGAAATAAAAACTTTCTCTCCCCACAGATGAGGTTTTGGCTGGTGGGATTGCTCACCTCAGGGATTTGGAGTTACAAGATGCTGTTTAGACAGATCCCAAGTAATGAAAAATTTCTTCCCATTTTAAGGGGGTTTGGCAGTTTTTTTTTATTTTCTTCCCCTGGTGCAGTTGCAGGTTGTAGCAGACAGCATTGAAATGCCCATGGCAGGGAGGAGCTGCTTCCCAAGGCAGAGGGAGCCAGGAGCTGAGGGTGACAAACCAGACAGGAGCTCCTGGCCCTGATCCTGCCCTGCAGCACCCCAAAGAGAAGCTTTAACCACAGCTCTCTCCATAGGGAGCAGGCAGGCACCACTTCCCAAGGATATTTCCTGGGAATCACAGCAAGGAACCTCAGAGAAAGAGAAAACAATTCTTACCTCTATTCTCTGCTCCTGTTGTTTTTGCACATGTGGAAGGTTTTAGGAAGATTGCCTACCTGAGGTCTTAATTGGATTCCGGTGATGGTTGTTCATATTAATTGGCCTATTAGGTCCAAGCTCTGTCATTGACTGTCAAGTTTTTCTTTAGTATTTCTTTAGTATTTTTTCTTTAGTATTTCTTTAGTATTTTTTTTTTTTCAAATTTTT
>WBNQ01051354.1:0-17278 GCA_013401375.1 Spizella passerina | reverse complement strand
ATTAACGCTGCCTAGCAGGCTGCCACATAGAGAAATGCAAATTGCAAGAGCATTAGAATGGTGGTGTTATTGATGTATTCTGTTAATAGCAGTGGGTGGTGACTCCTGAGATTTCTGATGAGTTATGCTCATACGCAGTTGGTATGAGAAGGTGCAGTGTGGGTAGATTTGCTGTGCTGCTCCCTTGTAGTCTTCTAAATATTTGGTAAGCAGAGGAAGGATTTGTTTAGACCCTGGAGAGCAGGTTCCTGTTGTTCTGTTGCAGGCAGAGCATTTTGTGACCCTCCCATGAGTGATGGCTCATGGCATTGTGCTGGGCTGTGTGTGGTGTCCTCAATGTGGAATTTGTGTCCATCACTGTGGAGTGTGTGGGCATGGTGGAAGAACCTGCCTGTGCCCCCTGGCCTTTGTCTTAATGAGCAACTCTCCCTTTTCAACTTGGGAGTGTGGGGAGAGGGAAATGTTGATGATTAAAGATGCTGTGCTTGCTTTTTGATTTCTTCTTATCGATAACTACTCACGATGCTGCGGCAATGTGTATTCCCCGTGAAACATTAATAGCTACAGGCTTCTCCTTCTTGAGGCAGCCTCCTGATGCCCTGACAGAGGAGCCACACACCAACTGGCAGGCAGTGGAGCTGCAAGAAGGATCAAGATATTCCTACAGATGCAGAGGATGGATGGTCCTCTCGTGTTCTTGCACTTAATTCAGCACAACTTTAAAATCGGTATTATGGATCCTTCCCAAGTCTCTCTGTGCAGCAAATCCTTTCCTTGCTCCTTTAGTGAGTTTAGTTGAAGTGGTCCTTGTAAGGAGCCTGTCTAGTTTCAGGAGATGCTGGAAGCTTTTGCACTGTGCTGGTCTCTGCAGCACATGCCAGGCTGTGACTGTGGCTGTGCTCAGGACTGAGACAAGCTTTGCACTGATTTGAGTAGGGGCAGGATGTTGCCTGATGTGTTCATACAAAATAGTGTGCTGTTCACATGTGCCTTTTGGTTTATGTGCATGTTCTTTGCCACTGGATATGCAGATACATAAGTTAAATACATATATATATATATATATTTAAAATATATACAGATATAATATTAAAACAGCCATGTCAGCTGATGGTTCTCCACTGTGACTGCTCAAAAGCTGAGTTGTTGCACTGACTTGGCTTGACTACTTGTTATATAAGTGAATTTGCTGCATGCCTAGATGTAATTGAACTTATTGGGCTAGATTTCATTGGGATAGCTTTCTTTTTTCTTTCTCATTCTTGATTTCTTTCCAGAAAATCTGTAGTCATATGGTGAGATAAATGGGAATATTGACACTACGGAATACTTGTCTCAAGCTCTACCAGATCAAAGCTTTTAGGGCCCTCTTTCTTCCTTTTGAAACTGAGCCTGAAATTGATCTGTGAAGCTTGTTTCCTAAAATTGGAACAAAGATGGGTATCTTTATTCAAACTGAAATTCTGATCCATAAAAATGTTCTTAATTTTAGATGGAATTTCATTGATTTTTGTATGGCAAAGTCCCAGTTGGTTCCCTAAGTTGGTGGATGAAATGCAACTGAGGGAAGGTAGGCAAAACTAGGTTTTCAAGGACTAAGAAAATGTTTTCCCTTTTGCTGGTGCCTCTTTCCTTGTTCCCATGGTGATGGCTGTTAGTGGATGGACCAGCTCTGAAGTTGTAGGACTAGTCAAGCTGTATGCTGCAAATTAAAAGTAATTTAGTAATAACTTTTCAAAAGTAACTGCAATTTTTGGTGGCCAGCTGGAGCCACTAGAAGAAAATTTCCTTTGCAGTGTCCTGAAAGGAAATTCCTTTAAAGCTTGTTATAAATCAGGTGTTCCAAACTTGCCTGCTTTAGATCTTGTAGACGATGTAAGCTTGCAAACAGAGATATTTGATGTCTTAAGTTTTGTTTTGATTTCTTTTTTTTTAAGTTCTCTTGCATAAAGGCAGCTTTTGGGGGAAGTTAGTCAAAAGGAGGAATAATTTAGAGCAGATGTTTTGCACATCTATGGCTGTGTGTGCTGCTAGACAAAGTGGCTGTTTTAGAAAGGAAGCATTTTATCAACAGATCTACAATCTGTCAAACAACTGACTGCTGGAGAGTCTGTCAGAAACAGCAATTTCACAACCGAGATGGACTTGTGGATCTGTTGAAAGCAGCACCTGCTGTCAAAGGGGTAACAAAATGTTTAGGCATTGGTTAACATACAGAAATAGTGAATTTTTTCTTGAAATCCTGGAGTACATATGCTCAAATTTAGAATAATCTTCATGTTCTGAGGTATCAGCATGCACCTCTCCACCTCAGGTCTCCTGGCAGGTTGAAGAGCTGCATGTGGTGAATAAAGCACAGACTCTTTTCTGTTTGTTTGTTTCTAGAGGATCTGATATACGAGAATCCTAATTTCTTAATGAGTGTTCATGGGGAAAAGGAATGTCACGGCTTTTTAGTTTCAGCCTGAAATGGGATAAAATATTGACTTTCCTAATGCATGATTAATACTTTTTCTTAATGAAGAAAACAAGCAGTGAGCTAAACGTGGTAGGCCATAAGTGCAGCTGGCATTTTCAGTGCAGGGGTGAGAGCTGGCCATGTGGGAAATGCTTTTTTGCAGAGTGGGAAGAATTCCTCCCTGCAGTGCTAGACCCAGGCAGGCACACACACATCCCCTGATGCTCTGTCTGTGCTCTGGGCTGGCAGCAGGCTGGGCTCTGATGGATGGTTGCCTTGCTGGTCGTGGATGCCCCTCACCCGTTTCATTATTTAATTACACAGCAATCTGAATGCTGGGCACTAAAACTGCATTTTCACCCAGAGCTGATTTCCATTTAGTCTGTCATGTTAATAGTGAAATAAATTGCTCTAATTGCCTGCAAACTTCATCAAATTCATATTTCTTCCTTTTTTATTGAATATTTATTAAACTTCATGTCATGTCTTGCTTGGTTGGTAAAAGCGGTCCAGTCTGTGCATAACATTATGCTTTAAAATGCAGGGTGTCACATTTTCCCTCTTCCTCTTGAATTTTAATTCAGATTGTGAAGTTTTGCATTCATGTTCATATTAATCATGCAATTTGAAGAAAAAAAAGAGCCAGTCTGCAAGGCCTCCTTGTCTCTACATCAGCTCTGATTCTGCTGAGCCTCTTATTTAAAGGAAGGAGCCCCTTTGGGGCCAGACCTGAGGCTGGTGTGAGTTTTCCTGGCAGAGGGGTCTGCTCTTGGTGTGCATGGACTGAAAAATTCGGTTTAAATTTGTGAAGTGCTCTCCCCCTTTGAGCTGTGTTCACATACTTTTCAACTGCAGACGTGTGTGTGAATGGTGTGTGTGGGGCAAAAAGTAGCAAAACCTGAATTTTAGTGGCACTATTCAGCTGTCAGTGTTTCCCATTCCTATTCCAAGTATCTCTTAGTTAATCAGTGACTCCCACTCTTGGGTAGTTTTCTCTGAGAATCTTTGTGCTTGGATTTTTTTTTCCATTTCATAAAGGTAATTTCTGAACATGACATTCATGGGGAATATGTAATAGAAGTAAAAATGAAAGGCTCCTAAGCCATATGGCAAAGGAAAAAAATAATGAAAGGACTAAATAGTATTTTCAGGGACTGATATTTATTTCCCCATATCTCATATTTTAGAGGAAATTTGGTGGTTTTATTTATTTCTGAGCAATTGATTTGCATACTGTGTGTGTTTGTGAGACTGACTTGGAAACCTCCAGGCAGTACCATACTTAAATACATAATGCTAAGCAACATGCACAAACCTTCCAAAGACTGAGGAATTCAGATGGGGCCAGGTATTTAGGGGCAGTTTTAGGTACCTTAATTGCCTGAGGATGAAGGTAGGTCATGTCAGCTCTTTTGAGAGTGGCCAAGAAACATTGCAGTGCTTGGAGAATCCTTCAGCTGCTCTGTAAAGCACCACTGGATTTCAGCTCCTGTGGAGTTTGTCTGTAGGTTTAAATTGCTGCATAGTCTCTTCTTTTTTTCTGCTCTGCCATTTATCCATTGAAAACATGTCCCTTAAAAATTGTGATTAACTACCTCTTTCCTTGGTTTTTCTATTTTTTGGTTATTTTTATTTCCTCCCCTCCCCAAGCTTTTAACCACACCAACTGGTATTATGTATGGCTGTAATTAAAATACAGTACATATACAAAGTGCTAAATTGGGACTAAATCTGCATTTAAAAATATATAAAGAAATGAACCAGGCTATTGATCAACCCAAGTGGCAAATGCACTGAAGAGGGTTTATCTCTGTGTCAAATGCTTCTGTGAGAAAAACTCCAGTGGAATTGTATATAATGATTTCATGCACCATTCACAGTCAGTGGTGGTGTTACAATGATAGAGACTTGCTGAAGGAGTCTTAGGCCTCTTTAATTAAAAGAAAAAAAAAAGAAAGAAAAATAGTTAAAAGTATGATTTGTATTCTAACTAAAGAAATGAGCGGGTAAGTACTTATCAACAGGCACAGCTTTTGTGTTTATTCATCCGAGGACTAGAAGCACATATTTTAGCATCTGAATGATTATAAATATGTTTACTAGCTATCAAAATCAGAGCTGTTTAATTTGAGAATACCGATTCATATTCAGATGCCTTTTGCTTTTCACTGCTAGTATTAGATATCCTGTTCAGCATTCATAGCTCTGGCATTCATCATTTTTGGCTCACAACATATTGAGCTGTAGCTGAGGACGGTGTCAGAGTGGTTAAGGGACACGGGGTGTGTTTGGATTACTCTTACATCAATGTGTCTTGTCAGAAGGACTGAATGGAGGCATTAGGAATACATGCAGCATTACCCACTGCAGCAGGAAAGCAGCACTTTTTAATTCTTCTTGTTTCTAGTGGTGTACTTGTCCAAGGGAAAAATGGAGTACAAAGTCAGTAAATAAGCCTGATGCAATTAAAAATGATTGGTGCCTGTCTTGAAATAGCCATCTCCAAAACACACCTTTTGTGGCTGGAACAAAGCTGTTGATGATCATGATCTAGGAACTACCAGGGCACATTTGTATGATGCTGCATTTGTTTCCTGTGTTGTCTCTTCCAACGTGACAAAATGTTCATCTGCTGCAGATCCCCATTTTTGCTCCTTTTTAAAGTGCTTTTTCAAGGTGTCTTTCCCAAAAGTTCATCCAGATGGGACCTTACATGGACAAAAAAATAAAAAGGGAAAAGGAAAGAGCAGGTTAGCAAGGAGGTCAACCCAATGCTTCCATGTTCTGGATGGGATTCTGACAGGCTTTGAGAGCAGCCTCTGATCCTGTAACCATTCCACTGAAAACAGTGGGAAGGAAAACCCTTCCTCATTTAACATGGGTAGGTTTTGCTGTAAAACCTATTCTCAAGCTACACTCTCATTTTCAAAAGTTGGAGGCAAAACACTATTTTTATTTTTAAAATATTTGTATTTTAAAAGGTCTTTTGGGGGCATAATTTCATCTTTCCTTCCTCTCTGTGTCCTAGCTGGTCTCTCCTTTTTCCTTCCTCACCCGTGTAACAGATATTATGGTGGGTGTAATAATGGATACAATAATAATGATGTTTAGCAGCTCACTTTCTCCAAAGCCCTGGGCTTGCCTCCCAAACCAGAGCACAGATGACACTCAGATGGCTGCACAGTGATTTGTGAGCATCACTTTTCACTTCAGCAGCTCTGAGCTGGAGGGCCTTGGCAGTTCCTGTCACTCTGGTGCTGACTTTTGCAGGGTTTTGGGCCTGCTGAAGCTGTGAGAATTCATGCCAGTGTTTGTGAAGTCTACCATGGGCTGCCCTGCTGGAACTGCAGGACAGCTGGAAAACAAACTGTCCCAGAGATTACCTTGGGCTCTGAAGGGTCACTCAAAATGCTTTGCTAGCAACTGTGAAGACCTGCTGGTGTTTCATGGATGTCCTTGATGACTCACAGTAATAAATATGAGCTAAATATAGGGGTTTTTATCAGGCTCTTTTGGCCATTTGGAAGTTGTATTTTGTCTCTCTAGTTCTTTCCATGGGAGCATTCTGCTGCTGAGTGGTGTGTTCATTGTTCTCTGCATGCTTACTCTGTAGTGCCCTACTTGCTAAGTATGGCAAAGTCTTTCTGCACCACAGACAGCCCTTTGCTGTTCTTCCATTCCCTTCCTGGTAGTCCTTTCCAATTCTTTGACCTTTTGTTTTCTTGATGACTGATCTTTCTCTTGAAATAATCTCCTTTAAATCAGCAGAAGTGGGTAGGTTTCCCCTCCATACATTAGACCTATTGCTGGGTATCACTCCAACCCCTAAAGCAGGGCTTCAGATGAAATTCAAGCTTTCCTGATGCTGATGTTCTGTCCAGAGTTGCCCATCATGTTCCCAAGCTCCTCCTGGTTTCTTGCAGGTCTGGGAGATTACTCAAGGGATGCCTTTTCTCCCTCTGTACAATGCCTCACAGGATGGGGAAACAAAATAATGGGACTGTTTTCCTGTTGTGTAGTGAAAATTCTGTAGCTCTATAATTTTTCTTCCTGGTAAGTTTGTTCTTACCTACATTGTGCATTAATCATTTTGTTTTCCAGTGTATAATATCTTTCCTCAGGAGATTTCTCCCTTCTCCCCCATCCCTGCCTTGCATACACTCTGGTTTTGTGTGATGCCAGCAGTGGCTGAAGGCAAATACCATTAATTTGAAATCTGAGCATGCTGTGCAAAGGCTGGGGGGGTTCCAATATGTTTGTTTTTGGAAAAAAATAGCACTGTCTTGGGAAGTGGTATTATCATACACTTGTCTCACAGACTCTTCAGGGCTCACATTTTCAAGTGCCCAGTGGTTTAGGAGATGGATCTTAGGGGTGAGTGTCCAGAAGCACTTGGCATCTCACAGCTCCTGTTGGGAACAGCTGTGCCCATGGAGGGTGAGCCCTGCTGTGCCAGGCAGGAGGATCACCAGGGCAATCTCTTGCTGCCTTGGGTAGGGGCTGTGTTAACCTCCTGCTGCAGCATCTGTCTGGTGACATTCTGGGGACACGGTTGATTTGATGTGGAACTCCACGTGGGATAATCCATTTGAATTACCATAACTGCAGCCATGGTCCAAGTCCACTGGAGTCAAAGCAAATTGTTTGTCCATTATAATTCTCACTAATTGCTATAATTTTGAAACAGCAAGAAGTACACAAATTCAATATTTTTTCCAGAAACCTTGAGGTGAGCAAAGAGCTTACTGGAGGAGACGAAGCCTTCAACTTTGTGATGGATTTAATTCACAAGAATTATTGTTTTGCCAGCAAAGCTTTCAGCATGCTTTGCAAGTTCCATCTGTCCTTTTAAAATTCTGTTCAAAGAGTGTTGCAGTGGTGATTTCCCAGAAACAAATCTGTTTCCTGTCAGTTAACAGGAAAATTGTCCATAATATTGGGGTTTAGCTTCCTCCTCAGGTAAAACCTGGTAGCTGGACCTAGTTAGTGTGTGAATAGTCACAACACCCAAATGTGGGGACATCTACCAAGTACTTGCTCTGTTTGTTTTGTAGGCAGGGGATCCTCAGCACTTTCTGAAGATTGATCCTTTTTCTCTGTGTGGGTTTAAGTAGCACAAGTGGTTGCTACTATAGGAAAAAATAATTTTCTTTGATATTGCCACTTGAAAGGCAAGTTACAGTATTGAGCTTAGTTATTTCCTGCTTTATTTACTCTTTTTTTAATAGAAAATATGGGAGGAAAAAATATTCAGCATTTGTAGAGAGATAGTTGTGTTCTTCTGCCAGATACAGAGGCGTGAAAGAAAGCATTATGCATAACAAGATATTCTCAGGAGATCTGTTTAGCAGAAGGGCACAGTGTTAGATGTAATTTGTTTACTGACAGAGTTTCCAACAATGGTGCAATGGACCAGGAAACATCACTAAAGTAATGAGTCCTTTCCTTTTTTAAACTGATTATGTTTGAAGAGTGCAAATTAACCCGCTTTTTGAAGCTGCTGCTTAGGTGAAACAATTTGCTGATGAAAAGGCATCCCCCAACTGGCTCCAGCAGCTGATGTGGATAAAAGGTGCAGAGGCCATGCACACATAGGAGAAAAGCTGTTTTCTGTAAATCAAATGCCAGTAGCAACCAGGCTGATCTAATCCAGGACCTACTGTAGTGAAATTGTGGGGCCAGGAACAAAGGCGTTATGTTGTGTGTAAAGAAACTACTGTCAATAAAGTTGGCTTGGCTGAAAATCAGCAGAACTCCTGGGTATTTGGGTAGCAGGGAGCTGCCCAAATACTGCCTGATCTCACACAGCACAAATGTCTGTCAGCTAACCCTGCTCATTGGTGCCTGTGTCAGGTGCTCGTGCAGCCCACTCTTCATCCTGGTGGCTTGTGAGGGATACAGGGCACAGATATTCTTGGGGATGTGATCTGAGCATCATGCAGGGTCATTTCTGCTGTGTCTCAAACAGGGCACAGTTATCTCTCTACAAATGCTGGATGCTTTCCTCCTATATTTTCTATTTTTAAAAAGAGTAAATAAAGTAGGGAATAGCAATGACCCAGCTGCAGTCTGAGCTCTCCAGAGAAATCGCTTAGGATCCTGCAGAGCACCTGAAAATAAGTGTTTCCCATGTTTTAGGCAGGTGCTATGGTTATCCATGCCTGACAAAAGCAGAGGTGCACATTTACAGCATTTCCAGCCACCTGTGATTGTGACTTGTCTGTAGTGGGCTCTTTCCTTTCACGTTGTGTGCTTTTTGTTTGTAGCGAATGCAAGAACCATGTGCTCATCTGAAAATGAATGCAAAAGGAGTATTTGGCAGTGAAAAAACTCATATGGGAGATTTCCATATGCCCTGCTGAGAATTAGGCTCCAGTATCAGTGGGAATTCAGTGCCCAGCTGCCATTTGTCTCTGCTTTTAAAAGAGGTTTTTCCATAGAAACAGTGCTTTATAGTAGATGAATCCGGGATTGTTTTTAATTTGGTCAAGCAAAGGTTCTTCTGGAGGAGCAGTCTGGTTTGTCCTCTTAACAAATCATTATATTACAAAATGATCTGGGCATGTAGTTTTGATTTCCTTAAGTACTGGAGTTGGGCTAGAATGACAGAAACACGCATACAGTGTTATCTGATGCACTTGAGACTCCTGACAGATAAATAATTCAGCCCTTCAACACAATGTTTTGTTAGAAATTAGTGTGCCTACTGGGTATAAAGCAGAGGTGCCATTCATAGTAATGCAGACACCTCCCTGGGGTTATTGACTATCCTCAAGTGAGATCTGCTCACTTGAAATGATCACCTTTTTCAGAGAAACACATTTACTTTAATGGCTTTCAGTATCTGTAGCTTAGCTGTTTTGGTGACTGTTTCCATTTCAGTGATTAATGCTGTTAATAACTATAATCAGAATTCTTTTTAATGCCATCCTCTGGTAAAACTAGTAATGCTAGAATTTCTGTTTTCCATGGTAAAATGCATTTTCTGTATAAAAATTGCATGCATATCTGTTTCTTTCTGAAGTAGAGCAAAGCTACCCAGGATTAATGCTTGCCACAGCTCCTGCTTCAGTGTTAGAAAAGCCGAAAATGAATGTGCCCCTTTTTCCTTCTCTTAGCTGAATTGCACATGAAAAACCAGAAAGTAGATGTCAATTTCATGTTATAGAACCTTTAAAAATTGTTCTGCTTCAGGCTAAAGCCAGTTCCTTCCACCTCCTGGCACACTGAAGATGATGATGACCTCTCAGCAGCCTCTGAAGTATTCCATGATGTTTAATTCTCACTTAAAGACTTGGTGTTTGCCAGCAGATGATGTTCTCACATATTTCCCTGCCTTTGGCCTAGGTGGGGAATACCAGACAGCGTTGTGATGTTCTGCTCTGCAGTGATTTTTGGCAGGAGGTGTTGAAGGCCATATGGATTTTACCTTCTGTAAGCTCATCCCTAATCCCATTCCTCCCGTTTCATTTTTGCAATTGAATTATTAGCTGGCAAAGAACTTGGAGTTAGGTCTGTGAGAAAAACAGGAAGCTCTCAGAATAAGCACAGGAAGACAAAGATGGATTGAAAGTGCCTGTTCAATGGTTCACTGCCCAAGTCCAACAGGAATTGTGGTTCTGGTGCAAATAGCTCAAGCACAGGTGTAAAGAAAAAAATGAAAGAAAAACAGCATGACTTTTCCACCACTAGTTAACAGATTTTATTATTTATTTTTATTTTATAGATTTTATTTTATGCACTCATGCCTCTGACTTTCCCTTGGTCTATTTGGTAAGAAAATCTTCTCAAGAATTGTTGTTTACTGAATTTCCCACTCCTTACTCTCAAGTCTGTGACTGAGAGTTTTAGGGTTTTGTTTGTTGCTTTGGTTGGTTTGTTCTCCTTTCATTTTTTTTTTCCTTTTGTGGCCCTACAATTTAGAAACACTTACTAAAAATCCTTAGGAATGGCTAACTCAATGAAAGTAACTTATTTAGCAGAAGAGAGTTTCACACAGGCTACAAAGCTCTGTTTTGTTCACAAACAGACAGTGGAGAACAACAGTGAATTATGAATGCAATGGGTACCTGGAAAATTACTTTTGCTTATTTTCCTAGTGTTGATGATGCTTTTGAAAAGCACCAGTTAAGTGCAATAATGATTTTGTCTTCATATTTTTCTTGCAGTACAAGTACTGGAAAATGTTCAGAGATATTGGTGCAATAAATTTCCAGGAAAAAAAACCCAAACTGTCTCCATTCAGATTTCTGAATTTAATATGCAGGTGAATGCAGATGCAGTTGAGGTGGAGAATCTTCAAAGGTGAAGATTCCTTTGAAGGAATCTTCCTCTTGTCTTTTTTCTTCTCACCAAAATGACCCAAAAAAAGTGCATTTGTGGATCAATTTGAGATTTCATTGTGGAAGGTGTCTCTCCAGAGTTCTTCCCCCAGGTCCCATGGAAACCCAACTCTCTGCTTTTCCTCCTGCTTGGGCAACAGAGACTGCCTGGTCTGTGGTGATTCAGTTCCCAGGAAAAAAAATGTGATCAGAATCAACAGGTGTTTGTTGTGCCTGAAAGTTTTCTTTCAATTTATTTTTTTAAGCATTAGCATATTGTGTTTATTTTGATGTAAGCCAAACAGCTTCTCTCAAGAGATACCAAAGCTTTTTCCAGTTGCTGATGTTACTTGCCTTTAGCAGTAGCTCATAGCAGAGCACCATAAAAGTGGTGTCTTGTAATAACCTGCAGCAGAATTGTTTGGTTTCCATGGGTCTAAGGAAAATGCCTGTGTTTGAGTTGGATAACTTCTCACTGCTGTGTGCAGAATGACATCAAGGATTTGGGAACCAGTTACACAAGACACATCAAACTATTTCTTGCTGTTAAAAAACAAATTTAAGAAGTACAGCAAACTTTCTTTTGAACTCCTTTGTGTTGTTCTCTTATTTAAAGGGGAAAGGGATGACACTGTACTATCAGCAAAGTAAACCAAAAATAAAGTATGGATATCTGACTGGTTGACCAGTGTGACTTTTTTTTTTTTTTTAATTTAAGGATCAGGGTTTTGTGGCACTGTTAATTGCAAGGAGAATGCCATAAAATGTAGCTCATCCTCAATTTAAATGTTTGGTTATCTAGCAGAAGTACCATGCATGGCAATTGAAATCATAGCACTGTCTTGTTCCTTTCCCCCAGTCAGTGGCTGTTTATTAGGAGTTTCTCTTCTAGAAACTGATTTCAGTGTTCAGTCTTCCCCTCTTTTTTGTTTGCATTGGCATCCCAGGGGTTCCATGGCTACAGCCTTTGTCTGTTCTGCAAGATCTGTGCATCATATTACAGACATTGCATTTATGTGCTGGGAACTGGGTGCAAGGTGGTGATCACACACCATAACGTGGCAGTGAAAGATATGTGCAAACCCACATCTGGCTCCAGAGGCTCCAGGGATTTGTTGGGAGGCTGCTGTGAAGGCAGAGGTGTTTGTGCATGGCACACTCTTAGTTTTCTGCAGGAATCTGCTTCAGGCAGAGGCTGGGCTGCTGTCTAATGGTGCTTCCAGCAGCTGGTGATGCTCAACCCCTGCTGTCCCTGAGCTGCTCCATGGGGCTGTCTGAGCTGTGTGTTGGCCTGCATGGACTCAGCACTGGTACAAGAATGTGTTGGAGCCCATGAGCTCAGTTACCTGAGCCTGGCAGCTCTCCAGGAGCTGAGTCCAGCCGCCTCACTGCCTGCTTGCCTGCTGTTCCACCACAGCTTGAGTTGGGAGAAAGCAGGATGTGAGTCTTTGCCTTTGACTCTAAGCTAGAGAGATGGAAAAACGTTCAACCCAGTCTCTCAGAAGTGTGACAAATACCACAATGGAATCTGCTATAATTTGTTTTGCCATGAGTGCTTCTTTTTTTCCTTGTCTCGAGTAGTTAAACACATCACCAAATGAAACTGCTGAATCCTTTCTTGTGTGGCAGTAAACCGTGGGACTGTCACTTGTGGAGTCGTTCAGGTTGTTTTGGGGGTTTAAGTTTGTGGCTCATGATCTCTGTAGTGGTCATACTACCAAATGTCACACTCAGAAGGCTGGAAGTCAGAGAAGCATCCGGGCCACCCAGTATATCAGTGCTTAATTGACAACATGCAAGACCTGCTTGTGATTTATAGCCTGATAAAGGGACACACTTTTTATGTTCTGCCAAGACAATTGGCAGAATATTTTAGGCACAGATGGCACATTAGCCCTGGACAGCTGGTTCCCTCTCTGCTGTCACATCCAAGGACCATCTAACTAATACTGTCACACGTGACCCAGTTCACTGGGTAACCCAGAGGGGTTCTCACGCGTGGCTTCGTGTCAGCCTGAAGGCACATGAAAATCAATCTGCTAAAAGACTTGCCTCCAAGAGCTTTCCAAGCCTTAGCACCCCACCATGCCCTTCTGGCTGTTCACTTGCTGACCTCCCTCTTTTCAGCTGCGTGAGCGTAACCAGAGTTTGTTCCTGGTGCTGGGGCGTGCACATGTGCAGCCTGCAGAGCGTGGTTCTCTCCTTGCTGTGTCCTCTGCTCTGCATCTGCACAAATAAAAATGTGCATCTGAAAACACAAAAAGGCAAGAGGCAAAACACACATGTGTAGCATGAATCCCTTCAATGTGAGGCAATAAGGGATCGCTGGAAGGTGGCTGTGTTGAAAGGTGTATCTTTAATAGTTTGTAAAAAGAAGAAAATAATACATGTATTATTTATGTAATACAGTATATAGTGGCAGTATAAATTATGTGTAGGTGATAGTGAGGATAAAAAGAACAGAGGATGAAGTAAAACTTCAAATGCTTTTGGAAAGAAAAAAAAACTAAGCCCAAATTTTTTCTAGAACACAGGCAGGAAAGGTCTGAGGTGGAAAGCTGAAAGTTATGTTTGTTGACAGATGAAACACATTTCTGAGATCAGAAACAGTATTTCAAGGTATGGTCCCAATAAAAATAAAACAGGTTTTCCATAATTTCTTGCTGTTCTGTCAGAGCTTCACTGACTTTGCTGCAAACTGCTGTGCAGAAAGCCTTTAAAATGTATTTTGGTTTACAGCATCAGATACAGAGTCCAAGAAGAGGTGATGGGATTAGTGTGAGCTTTTATTGATGCCAAGGTATTAGACCAGAAACATTGGAGTTCTGTGTTTGTGTTTAAAGATGCAATTTTAATAAGATAGAAGTCAATTTATCACAGGAACAGTGGTGTTGGATTGTGGAGTGGTAAACAACCAGCAACTAGGAGACAGGAAACATCACCCTGCTGGGGAGCACTGGGAAAATATCCACTTGCATTATCCCTGATCTCTGCTGTCAGCAGTTTGTCTGTCTGTGCCTGGAGAGCAGCTTGGTTTGTCTTGGAGCAGGGAGCATGGGGATGGATGTCTGTGTGCAGCATGATGCTCATGGAATGCAGGGGATCCCAGGCACATCCTGCAGAATTTCAGCTAAATGGAGCCCCAAATTATCTAGATGTTATTTATAGAAATTTTGTGCCGTTTTAGGGGTTAACGATAACAAAAGATAGACTGAAGAAACATTCAAGTTATTTTCCAAATTAGAACCAAGGTAAACGCTTTGGGTTTTTCTTACAATATTGTCTGCTGTTTTCATTAGGGTTTGCCCCCAAAGGTGAGAGTTTCATTGGGTTTAGTGGGGAAAGCTGCCTAAACATATCATGAAGCTCTTTATTTAACATTAATGGAAGCAGAGAGCAGTAGTTGAGCTCTGTTTTAAACAAAATCAGTATTAAAGACATCTCTCTGAGCTGTTTATTAAATGCCTCTGTAGAACTGCCATAGAAGTTGCAGGCTTTCATTTTCAGGGAATCTGGAATATTTCAGCACAGAATGTGCAGCTCTGGGTGTGAGACCACGGTGTCAAATTTCATTTGCACTGGAGTCACTTACAGGTGACATGTAAAAGTGCCTTTTAAATTTGCTTTCAGAGGCACTGGAATAGATTTGTAAGATTTCCAGTGTTTGCTGTGTTGTGTGTATTACTTGACTGACCAAGTGTCTCTGAAGAATAACAATTTTGAAGGCTCTGTCAGAGTCCGGTAACCTTTGAAAGACTTTGTGCTGTAGTAACAGAGTGAAGTACATCACACTGATTCAGCCTCCCAAGGGATTTGGTAATCTATAATTGACAAATTAGTGCCAATCACCAGCCTGGTTGGACATTAAGGATCGATTAGCATTGGGACTGACACTGATGTGCTCCAGAGTCCTGGAATCTCATTGAGCAGATGAAGATCTTTGTGCAGCTGAGGGTGACACTCTGCCATGGTCTCAGTACAGACAGGAGGCTTGTTAACCCCAGGTAGGAATTAAGGAGTAATTGGTTGTTCCCAAGCTGAGCAGGTGACCGTGGGGGCTGGAGGAGCCAGCTTTAGGCTGGGAATCCTGCAAGTGGAATGACCTTCCCCCCCATTTGTTCCTTCCTTTTCACTGCTGCCTGTTTCCCTCTAAACAGTGGGGAAGTGCTGAAATTAAAGCATATGTGGCAAAGAAGTTTGCACAGTGCCACAGAAAGGCAGCTTTGCACCATACACCTGGAGGTGTTATCTGCCTTTTGTGTTCTTGGCCTCAAAATTAAGCTATGGGTAAAATAAGTGTGGACAGGAGTGGGAAAAAACATCTATTTGAGCTTGTTTGATTATTTATAATGTTGAAATTAAGAATTTTAACTGCACTGAAAACTATATATTCCATTTGGTGTAATTACAGACAGCACTCGTGCTTGTATATGAGCCATAGGCAAAATTATTAGCAAATGCGTGCACTTGTGTGTGCTCAGTGGCATGCTGGTAATTGTTTCATCCTTTCAGATCATCTGTGTAATGACAGAGATTGTGAAAGCCCTTGTCCTAAGCTTTTATTCAGTAAAGGAGCCGTGCTTGATAAAGCATTATGGTTGATAAGAACCATGCAGCTAAATGAGTACATGACAGCAGCAAGTGGACAAGTGGATGAGTAATGGAATATCCCTTCAGTGACTAAGGAAAAGTTTACTTCATTTTGAAGAGCAGGTTGTTTTCTGGTGCTTTGAATTTCCCAGTGCCTGTTTGTTATCTCTGGGAGTATTTTTATCTCTTGCTGCCATTGAATTTTCACTTGGAGGTTTTGCTGCAGCGTGAGAGGAGTGTCAGCTGATGGAACCAGCTCTCCCAGACTGCTCTGGCAGGAGCAGTGTTGCTGTTTGGGTTCTGCACTTGTTGGGCAAGACTCCTCCGTAAATTGGAGACTCCAGGTTGCTGCCTTATCCATATGATCCAGCACCAAGCATCCATATTCTGAAAATTCTGAAAAGAGCCCTGGTTCACTTAGTGCTGTGTTGGACTGGCAGGGAGGGCTGAGGAGGCAGCTGGAGGCTGTACAGGTGGTGGCTCTGGCCATTTCAAAATATTGCTGCTGTAACAGGGGAAATGGGAATGACCAGGCTGGGCTTGGCACTTTGGGAATGTCCTGGGTTGCCCTGTGTGAGCTGAGAAGATTTCCTGAGGAAAAACTCAGTCAAGAGTGGACCCAATCTGAGCTGTTGAGGTTTTTGGCAAAATGATGATGGTGTTTTGAGTGAAAGTTCACTCCAGGTGAAATTTCACAACCTTTCTGATCATCTCCATGAGTTTCATGCAGACTTTTCTTTCCTCATGTTGTGGTGGCTAGCTTAGGAAAAGGATGTGTCAGAGTTTGTTTTGTTACAGTTGGACACTTTACCCAAATATTCTTCTCAAACAAAAAAAATGAAGTGAAATCCAGTGTAGACGTAGAACAAGTCATAATGACAACTTTAAATCACTGCCCTAATTAGTGAGCACTTCCTGGGGACTCATTAGAATTATAAAAGCATTATTGTTGGTATGCAGTGGCTGGAACATGTCGGGTTTTGGGCAGTTCAACAATATTACCTTGAAGAAAAGAGTTTTTGCAGCCTTTAAGAATTTTCTGTGGTTTGTGAGAAAGCACAAATTGCAGTGTCCTAGAAATCCTTTATGAATTGGGCCTTCTGTTCACTCTTATAAATGAGGAGGGGTTTTGAGTTTATATGCCACAGTCTAATAGGTATATAGTGACTGCTTAATGGGATTTACATTCTCTCAAACAAAATTAGGGTGGTAAAAGACAATGCAACATGCTGTAATGTAAATGGGACTGACGGCAGAATTAAATGTTTGTGGAAACAGGGCAGCAGATCTATCAAGAGCTAATTAGACAGAGAGTTCAGAGACAGACTTGGGAGTAAACAGCACCAACAAAGAGAGAGGGAGAGCAAGAAAGAGAGAAAATGGAGCCTTTGTGCACTGATGAAAAGGAGTTATAAACAAGGTTATTTAAATTGGAAGGTCTGATGGAGCCTGTCCCGTGAGAAGGACTTACTCTTATCTGAACCTGTTGATTAACACAAGTTGAATGGCAACTTCAATAACCCCTTTTATGTGCAAATAGTTCCTCTTTGTTGCAGTTTGCTATTCTTGGTATCTTCCTCTCCTACACTTTTTCCACAGGATAATGTTTCCAGTTGAGCCTTTCTCTCAGGCACCAGTTTAAAAACAAGACTGGCAAAAATATTTCTGGAGAGCAGCACCAGGGAAGAGAAGAGAGTTTAGGTATGTCCTGATCCCTGCAGGAAGGCACCCCTGCAAGGAGCCATCAGGTGAAAATGATGCTGTGGAATAAGGGCAGAGTGGATGAAGCTGGCATGTAGAGGATGCTCCTTGCCTGCCATGCCATCAGCTGTGTGTCCTTGCCATTATTGCACCATTTGGCACAGCCACTGCCTTGTGCAGGCTCCTCTTGTCACATGAAGGAAGCAAG
>WBNQ01051352.1:0-22465 GCA_013401375.1 Spizella passerina | reverse complement strand
GCATGAAAAAGGAGAGGATTGTGGGAGAAAAGATTTTTTACTTGACAAAATTGAATCTTCAAGGGAAGATGTCAGTCCCAGTGATACTGGAACCTTCTTACAGTCTGCCTGTAAGTATTAAATGAGGCAGAATAAGAATGCAGTGAGATTCTGGTGTCCTCAACAATAAATTATCCATGGATTCTGGTAATCAGTCATGTTTGTAGTTTTGAATTGTATTGTGAGTTCTGATGCCTAGTCTCTGATGTTGAAGAAGTTGCAGATGTCTTTAAAAGAAAACATCCTGCTTAAAATATGCCCTTTTAATGATCATCAACAGTCACCTTAGTATGGCTGTGTAATGAAACAGACTTTTCTGTTCTCTTTGTGGTTTTATTTCCATTTAGCAGTGACTTTGCCTAATCCACTTTTAATAAAAAGGAAAAATACGAAAGAAAATACTTTTCTTTAGTATTTGTCTAGGAAAATCTCTTCTTGGCACTGGTTATCTCTCAGCCTACTCCCTATT
The DNA here is from genome assembly GCA_013401375.1 of Spizella passerina. Classification (NCBI taxonomy): domain Eukaryota; kingdom Metazoa; phylum Chordata; class Aves; order Passeriformes; family Passerellidae; genus Spizella; species Spizella passerina. The sequence goes on along the minus strand of WBNQ01051352.1, from coordinate 21,957 downwards.
CATATGATCTGTTCAGATGTCTGTGGATGGTAGTTAGAGAGTGGATTTTAACCTCAGTTCATAAACAATTGTGCTTTCTTGTAGGTCTTGTTGAATAATGATGAATATCCAGATTTTTAATGCTCAGAGCCCCTTCCCATAACTGCAGCCAAAGCAGCATTTTATTGCTGCTCTTGCAGTTTTTGTCTGCCCTTGCAGAGGGTCAGTAAGTTTTCTGATGCTGGTAGTAACTTCCCCCCTTTTTCCCCTGCTCTGTTCTTTTCTTCTGGAGCCTGTGGAAGGAACATGGAAGATGGTTTGGATGCTTGAGGGCCTGCATACGGGATGTAATCTTAATATTTATCTAGATCAAATACTTAGAGCTATACTAATCACACATACAGAAGGAAGCCCCTCACACCATACACCCGATGATCAGGAGAGTTGTCCACTTGGCAGTAGCTAAATAATCACTGTGAAATTACCAAATCCTACAGAAATGTATCAACTCTGCAAGGAGGTGAAGCTAGTTTAGATTTAAATATGGAAGGAATTCAGATTACTTCTCTCACTTTTGAACAGACTGTAGTGCCTGTGAGATGAAGTGTCAGCTGAGCTGTCCATCAGCTGATGGTTTGTTACTCCCTGAGCAGGGAGGTTTTTGCTCCACGTATCTGCTTGCTCTGGCAACAGACTGAATAGATCCTGCCTGCCACTGCAGGGAGGAGCAGAGGAGGGACAGGCAGTGTGCAGTTTTGGGAGCTGCTAAATGTTGAGGAGGTTTATAACTGGAGATTGCTCCAGTCTGCTAACTCCATTCTGCTCCTCTTCCTTTCCTCTTTATTTTCGGATGGTGAAAGACCATTTTACTCCATACACATGAGAGAACAACAGTTGATCACAACTAGGATTAAAAATCCAGCCCCTCAAACCGAGATGCTGTGACATAGATGATGTGTGCATGTATCAGAGTGGGGGACTGAGGATGTTTGTGTCGGGTGTTGAAGAGAACCAAGTGGTTGTGTAAGATGTCTTCTGTACCAGAAGAGGGCTGAAATTCTTCCTGTCCCACAAATGAAGCAATCCTTAAGGGGGAAAAAATAAAATTAAATCCACTTAATTCTTGAAGGCTCTTTTGCATCTGTCAGCATCCTGGAGAGACTGCTGTTTGCCAGGACCCTTCTTTGGTTAGCCAAAATTTGTTCTCCCTTCTCACAGCAGCTGGTCATTCAAACTGTACAGTGATGTTTGTTTGTAAATAAAAGTATGTTGTTACTGTATCTTAACAACAGAGGCTGACATTTTCTTTGGGAACTAGTGTGGTTTTCTGGTTTAGTTGGATATTTTGATGTAAGCCAAAGGAAAGAGTTTACTTAAAGCTAAGCAGATGAGAAAACATTTACATGAAAGCCTGGAAAGACTTCTTAGTGATGAAGTTGAAAGCAGGAATATTTCCACTGCATTGTAATAAGACAGGGGCATTCTTTCCTTTTGTACATATTTGTGTGAAAAAAGAGTGTTGGAGAGCATGTGGAGCAGAAGATGAATGCAGGAGGATTTGCTTTCTGGTGTGTTGAGGCTAAGCAAATATTCAGACAGTCTTATTTTGCTGACAGCCTTGCCATTGAGACATCCAGTTTTAAAGAGACTTTCTGTAAAATAGATGAGCCACAGTGTCCAGTCTTTCACAACTGCATGGGAAAAAAAGTCATCCAAAGCAGAAGTATTTGATATGTACAGAAAAAGAGGATCTGTTGCCAGAGACTCTTGTATCACAGTCTCTGCAAACTAGTAGTTCTGCAAGCTAGTAGCTCTGCTATGTTTTTTATATGCAAGTAGTTTTCCCCTTCAAAGATGAAGACATAAAGATAAGTTGTGCTGGCCTTGCAAAATACAAGTGGAAGTTTGCTGAGTTGGAAGGTCAGTGCATGGCCAGCTGGAGTCCATGGGAGGGTCACCACTCTCTCTGATACTGAGTTGCAGGCTCTGGCAAAGTTGGCCACATTGACATCAACAAAATGGAAGACACTCTCCCCCCTTCCCCCAATTTTTTTCTCTCTTTCTCGCTCCCTCTCTGCCTCTTTCTGTGTGCACTTAATGCTACTCTCCCTTTCCCTGCTCTGGAGCTTTGACCCTTCCATCCTGCCAGCTTTCCCATTACTGCTTATATGTAGCTTACCTCAGTGTAAAGCAGTGTGGACAGGAGATGAAAGCCTTTCTCTTGCAGTATACTTACAAATAAACTCTTGGTTTGGAGAGCTGAGCAGTGGGTGTGTGTGTTGCTGAAAGGCAGCTGAGGAGGGAAGCAGGCAGGAGCAGGAGAGGGTGCAGGGCTCCGAAACTGAAGCTGTTTCTCTTCTGGAACTGAGGTGCTTGACCTTGAACCTTTTCCTTTCAGCTGCCTGGGATTATTTCTGTTGTTAAACTGCTGTCTGTGGACTCAGGCTGTGTAATAAGTGAGACGAAGGCCTAATCCCTCTCCAAGGCAACCAGACAGTTCAGAAATTAAGGAGTTCTGGCAGTTGGATACGTGTCGTGTGACACGGGCATTAATGCTAGGTTGTGCTGTGATGCCAATGTGTAAAAGCGGCTTGTTTGGAGGGGCTTTAGAAATGTAGCAAATAACAGATACAAGTTTGCATTGCTATGAGACAAAAATCAGCTGTGTCATGTGGAGGATGATGCTGTGAGATGGCTTTGCACTGATCCTGAGGTTCCTCTGTCTGCATCAAGTCCCTTCAGAAAAGAAACTGCAGTGAAAATGTGAATGACAGAGGTAGCGGCTGGGCAATATGTCTGAAAATGTTTTACAAATACTACATTTCTTTGAAGTGTGTCCAGAATTACTCAGAAATGGTTCTGTCTTATGTGCTAGACAGTGTACAACCATGTCAACTTTCTGTGTAAATGTCAAACAAATTAAGATGGCTTTAGAGGAATCTGAATATGAAAGGGCAGGATATTTAACTGTAAATAGAAGGCTTAGGGAAATGTCTTCATGGACAACAAAATGAATTTATATTTGTGCTGTGGCTTCATATCAAATTCAGGAATTTAGTAGGACTATTTGGACAGGCTTTTAGCAGTGCTCAGTGTTTAATTATAAATAGCAAAGTTACATGGCAATGAATTGTCTTCTTACAGATACTGGAGAAATGTAAGTTTGTTTCATCTTTGTATTTGCCTTTAGTGTATTTTTACCTTTAAAAAAACCTAAACTTCTTACATCCCCTAGCACTAGTGGCACTGTTCTCTGCTCTTTCTTGAATTTCCCCTACTTGCATTTGAATTTTGTGGGGTATAGCATGTTCATTTTCATGAAGTACATGCTGTACAGACACCGAACTGGGCAAAATGGTTTCAGTATTATAAAATGGTTTATTCCTGTTGATGATGGAGAAGGTTGAACTCAAGGCACATTAGTATTTCAGTCTATGTGGGCGTGAAATTGGACCATTGAGGACTTTTTCCTTTATTCTGTGTCTACATTGCCAGCTCTGCTAAAGCCTGAAACCCTCTGGTATTACAGATGGCAGTGGCCTCTGTTTGCTCCAGGAGGTGGCCAAGCACTAAAGAAGGTGCTCAGGCTGTGCTGGGCCATGTGGACAAGGTTGCACCAGTGTAAATGGCTGAAGTGCCACAGTTCCTGGGCTGATACATAAGAGGGGTTACAGTGCAGCTCCTTTGTTTTCTTACCTAGGTTAACTGTTCAAAATTAGTAACAATAGGAAAAGTGTCCTGGTTTTTTAGTAAGTAAATTCTTTAGACTGATACACACAGGACAGGTCTGTTTATCTTGAAGGGTCATCTTCTTCATAGCAATTTTTTTCTGACTATGAAGGCATGAGAGTTTCAGTGTTATCAGAATGGCTGCTGTCATCATTTCTCCTGATTTCAGTTGCAGCTGAGTAGTCTGATAGACAGCACTTTGTTCAGTCTGGTCTCTGATTTTAGAGCTAACTACCCACATTTTTCCCACATATATTTAATAGCTTATTTGTGTTAATAGCTTTCTGCAATGGTAGAAATGCAAAGCTTGTACAATTGGCAATATTATATTACTAGCTTGGGTGAAAGAAATATGTACCAAACAGATGTAATTGGTAAAGATTGCAGGCAGTCTGCAAGGTGCTGTAGCATTTTTAGGTTGTTTGGACCTTCCAGCTCATGTGTTGAGCAATCATAGTTTTCAGAAAATTTTGTGTCTTTGTTTCTTTTGATTTAAATATGAATGTATATGATATCTAGCAAAGCTTTTTTATAATTTGGAATCAGTTTAAAATGAGGGAGAACTCTGATTTAATTTCATGCCTGAATTTACCTTATGATACCTTTTGCATACCTGATATTTGTCAGCTTCACAGTCTAGAGCAGATGGCAGCATCATCTATTTGCTCACTTTACAAAGTGTTACTCTCATTGCAGGAATGCAATTCCTTGACTTTTGGGAAGAGATGAAGAGAGTCATTTCAGATTCTGAATTGGTGTCTGGTATTCCCTACTCACCTGCACTACCAGGACTGATACAGTATCTCCAGAGCATCACCAGACTTGTAATATCAGTGCTGTCAGTGACTGCAGGTGCTGACCTGCAGAGCTGTGCTTCAGCAGCTGCAGAGGACATGGCCAGGCCCTCGCTGTCAGTGGCTCATCTCCTGCACTGTGAGTTCCATGAGGTGCGGCTGCTGGCATTGGAGGCAATACTGCTGGGCCTGAGACAAAGAAATTCCAAGCAGATTGCAGAAGGAAGAGGAGGTGTATTATGTTTACCCCCTGGTTTGGAAGACACTCTTCTCACAATGGCTCTGAAGGAAACAAATCCCCAGTGTTTTTGCAAGGTAAGAGGGTGTTTTTTTATTGACATTTTGTATGTTTTCAGTAAATTAATATGTTTTTAAGTTTTAGATCATATTTGTAATTTTCAAAAATATATTTCAAACATGCATTATCCCCAACTACTCAACTACTATTTTTAAATAGTAGTTGAGTAGTTGGGGATTTTTTACACTGAACAGGAGCTGTACAATAATTTTGTAACAGATGTTCTTGTGTAAAAGCAAGAACTTCCTCTTTCCTTTCTTAGAACTGTCCAGAGAGATTCCTTTTGTTCTTGGAGTGGAGCTTAAGCCAATATTTTATTGATTTCAAATGTGCACATTCCTGTTGAGACTGTCTGTAATTTTTTTGTTTGTGAATTGTGTCTGCAGGTGCTGGAAATTCTTTATAATATGGATCTCAGAAATGTTCTTCCAAAGACTGAATGTTCTATAAAAATGAATCCAAATCAGCTCTTAACCTGGAGTTTAAACCTTGTAGATATCTCCAGCAGGTATGGTCTGTCATGCATGTTGAAATACTTACATTTTAAAAACTTTCAATGTTGAACATTAATATATTGGTTTGGGGCTGCACTTTCATTTAAAAATCTGTGTTTCAGAAAAGAGAGTGTGGTGTATTTGAACAAAGTGGGTTCATGAGAATTTTTCAGATAAATAACACCTTTATCTGAATTATTCAAAAGGCCCACAAGTCATACTAACTCTCTGTAAATGTCCAGTTGTACAGTTCCTGAAGGAAGAAGTTACTTTGGCTGTCCAGCGATAGCCAGTGAGCATAGTTCTTCCTGAATTGTAACTGGGAAACACCCACTTTACTGTAGAATTAGCAATTAGTATTAATGATCCAGCCCTACACTCATTTGCTGTGAGTCTGCCATCCCTCCTATCCTGGTTTATGGGCAGATGGTTTTTAGAAAGAGCAGCAGATCTCATTTAACTTGTTGGATTGGCAGAAATGGTTAATCCTAATCCTTAGGGTTTGCACTCCTTACACAGACTGTAAAGTCAGCAGAAAGCACTGGAAATCTGGAGCCAGATTGTAGCTCTTGCTGAATTAGAGCTGGGCCCATGCATTCATAATGGAATGCACAAACAGGCTTACAGTGTCCAGACTAAGGGTATGACATCCTGTTTCTGATGGTTTTTTAAGCCATGCAAACATTGCAGTCCAGTGTTACAAACATTGAATATAGAGAGTGTAGAGTGTAGAACTGCATTTTATAGATGTGCATATTCGGTGCTGATTTGCACAAAATTGTTCAAGTTCAAATGATGATGGTGGGGAGTGGTCATTTCTGGGATGAAGTAAGGTACTGGTGGTAAAATACCATTGACTGGTGCTGTTGGAGGGAAGGGGCTGGAATAGCAGGCCTTGCTGCTCAGGTGTTGCCATTCCCCACGGTGGGAATAGGCTTCAGCAGACACAGTGCCCTGAGCCAAATCCTTATGTCCTGCTTAGCAGCTGTAGAAGAGGTAGTCCTGCAGCTAAGCACCAGCTTCAAGAGATGCATTTGTTCACAATTTAAAATAATGTCTGGTTTATTTGACTCAGGTTCCATTTTCAAATGTGTTCTTCTATGAGAAGTATGAAAATAGAGGGTAAGCATGAGAGAAGTGAAAGTAAGGGCATGTTTCATTTACATGTCAGCTAAGAATTTAGCTAACATCTAGATCTCTAATGTAAAAGCTTCAAGTGCTCAGCTTGAAAAATATCCATTGATGATCATTGGAAATAATTAAGAGCTGTCTGGTTTTCTTCTAGAGATGAAATGATGACAGAAGTAGCTGGCTTTCTGATATGTCATTTGCCTTTTTTTCTCAGCCCTGAAGGTCAAACCATAGCTCTGAAATTTGCCTCCAAATTGATTATCCACCTTTTGCAGAACCATCAGCAGGTAAGGGAAATGGAGCTGGTTAACAATTTTGTAATCCTAGAGTTTTTAGTGATTGCAGTAACGTGGCTTCTTTTAGATAAAGACCCTAATCTTGCGTTTTCTTGTGTCCATTCATCATTTTTGACATCATTCATCATTTTTGACATTCATCATTATGTCTTCCTGTCTGAATACACTGCCATGTTCTGAAATGACACAGTCATGAATATCATCTCAGTACATCTCTCTCAAAGTAATTTCAAGTTAAATACATACATAAATATTTTTGATGGAGTAATTTCAGCTTCTGAGCTCATCCAAAATGGTCACTATAGTGTAGATGGGGAAATGCCTGTGGTGTTTAATGCTTGTTCTGAATCCAGCCCATTTACTGAGCTGCAGCTTTGTTGTGGTTTCTTGATTTTTGGAGAGCCCACAGGAGAGCACGTCGGGTGGGAAGGCATGAAGCTGAAGCAGTGGTTGGGTGCAGTTCCTAGCCAGCTCAGATTTCTTTCGATTTTAAATTGTCAGTCTGTGGTGTCACATATGTATGTGTAGAGCAATGCAAAAGCAACTATAGTGCTAGATATTTTAAAAACTATTTTCAAACCCACTCAGTGGATATTTTAAAACAAACAAAACTGTCATGATCTGTTTTAAAAGGAAGATTATTTTCCTTACTAAGCTATTATTTTTCTTAGACTGAACAGCAGAATGGTTTCTTATTACATGCTAATAACCATGTCTCATTATAAAAAATATAATATCACATTTGCACATAATTGAGGAACATGAATTATGATATTAAAACTTTTTAGTTAAAGGAAAGGCATAGTGAGTACTTAAAGTTAACATAACAAAGCAGAATTAATGAAAAATGCTGTAAAAATCTTAAATAGAAATGCTGCAACAACTTTCTCTAATAAGCATACAAATCATGGGAGATCTAAAATATACTTATAGAGAGAGCTTTTGGCTTTGGGAAAGGCCAGGTACATCAGATTTCCATCTAAATTCTTTCTTTGAGCTTGCATTCAGTATTTACATCTGTGGAAGGGATTTCCTCTTCCATGAGGTAAAAGTTCTGTCCTTCTAGATAGTTCATCCATGTGTCTGCTTGAAATTTGAGTCATTGTAACATCTTGGGAGATTTTTTAGTTTTTGTTTTCCCCTGTTACAGAATCTGTAGGGACACGCTCTGGCTGTGTCCCTTTGTGCAGTGCAGGTACATGGCCCTGCACCAGGGCAGAATGAGGCAGAGTATGGCTGAGGTTTCATTTATTCCTCAGTTAATGAGATGGGTTGAGACCTGGCTGAATGCACATCCCAGAGGGCCATAAGCAGTGTCACAGGGTCTAGCTGGAGCCCTGTCACTTGTGGTGTCCCAAGGGTCAGTACTGGCCCCAGTATTGTTTAACTTCTTCATCAGTGACTTGGGTGAAGGGGCAGGTGCTTCCTCAGCAGGTTCACTGACAGCACAAAGCTGGGAGCAGTGGATGATACCCCAGAGGGCTCTGCAGCCCTTCAGAAGGACCTTGACAGGCTGGAGGGATGGGCAGAGAGGAACACCCTGAAATTAGGCAAAGGACCATTGTATTTGTCCTTGGCATGCATGTGTGGAAGGACTGAGGACACCAAAATACTCCTCGACTTGTATGGTCATTGGTGACTCTGCTGTGAAGGGGCAGAGTCAAAGACTTGCCTGTGTATACTGCTCTAGCTAAAAGAAAAATTCCCAACTTTTAAATGTTCCTGTGGGTTTCACCACTTCAAAAAAACTGGGCATTTACTAATGAGCAGTCTCCCTTAGGCAGGCCATGGTTCAATGTGATGGTAAGAGGTGCAGCATACTTCTCACATGTTCTGTGCCTTCAGATTCCAGAAGAAGTCTTGAAAAGATGGGTTCAGCTGATAATGTATTTTTGTGAAGATGAGCAAGAGACAGAGATGCTGTTAGCAGCTGCTGAAGTTCTTAAGAGTATAACATCATTCCTTCTGAGCAGTGAGAAGCTCATTCTTGGTAAGTAGCCTGAAAGTAATTTTCTGGATTTTTTTTTCTGAAATCCATTAATACATGATTTCAAATGTATGTGTATGCACAGTCAAAACATAATTACATCAAAGAGGGTTTTTTGAAAATTTTATTAGGATTTAATTACTAAACATATAGATTTATTTAAATTCTGGTAGAAAAAGCACATGTGCCCAGCCTCTGGCAATAACTCAGCAGAAGGGGCACATGAGATGTTATGTCTCTAGGTCACTATACACTGGTGTACAGAATTACTGGCTTGCAATTGTTCTGTGACTTGAATCTTTCTGTAGTACTCTGTTGGTGGGCTGGACATAGTTTAGTTTAACACTGGGAGTGTAACAAAGCTCTGCTGGCTGGATGTTGGAATGAAGGTCTTTGGTCTAGAAATGAGAGACACCTTCTGCTATGAGAATAATTAATAATTGGATCACGTTATATCTCCCAGGTATAAGGATTTTTGTTTGAAGTTAACATTAGACTGTCTCTTTAGAAAACAAGAAAGAGGGAGAGCAAAAAAAACCTACATGGCCTTATTCAACAGTACATCTAGTGACCGGGAGGCAAAGCTAAGTGAAACTCTGATTTGTTTGGGAAAATAGATGGGGTTTTCTTTTAGCTGTTTTTCCCCCCTGCCTTCTGTGAATAGAAAATGGGGAGATTTTGTGACTAAAGGGACAGGAGATAGGCAAGAATAGGTAGTACCAGATGGTAAAGAAGTTCTTTTGCATCCTGAACAGGACAGACAGTTTTAGATACTTTTAACTCCATGATACTTCATTCCAGTGTAGTTATGTAAATGTTTTTAGTTTAAGTGGCGTCAGTCCATCCATGTGGCCTGGATACAAATATTTCTTATACAAAAAGAACAGTATATTTCTTATCTCTAAATAGTAGTTTTGGGAAAAAAATAGCTATTATTTTGAGAGGTGCCTTTTAGGAGGTATTGGTAACATTGACCAGAGCTAAATCTATATGAGGTAGACATTGCGCTATTAAGTGTTTATAGTATCAGCTCTGGAAATCTTAACCTTCACCATCTAGATAAAGCTCTTCATAATACAGACATCATTACCATTTTATGTCAAATGAAGACAGTGGAAGTATTGGAGTGAAAACCTCCCAAATGCTGTGCTACTCATCTGTTGTTATTTGGATGTGGTCCATAGATGATGGACAACACTTTCCTCTTTGATCTTGTCAAAACAGTTGCTGATTTCCATGCTTTCCAGTCAGGCAGATGTGAGGTCTGAAATAAAACATAGCAGCAGTTTGTATCCTGTGTGTAAAATCCTAACAAAACAAACGAAAACAGACAAGTAAACAAAAATAAATGCTCCCCAAACAGCCCAGAAAATACAGCCCCAAGCCCTCAGTGGGCAGACCATCTGAATTAGCTCTTTGCTCTAAAAATTGATCCAGGGGAAGAAAGATGCAGAACTCACCCTTTATAGTACCTGGAATTGTCAATCTGGGGATCTTCACAACTGTGAAGCTGTCAGTACTGTAGTGGGGAGTTTGGAAAATCAAGGGCATGGGCTGGTGATGAGTTGTACTGATATAAACCCAGGATAATTCCCTTGAAGGGTCTGTGTGCATGTAAACAGCTCTGACTTCTGTGCCTTCTTCTGCATCAGCTTGCTTGACCACATATAGTGAAAAGTAGGAGTTAAAGGAAACTGTGGTTGTATGAAATGGAATTGTAGTCAGTCCTAAGAGCTTCCATTACTGTGTGTTCCTAAGAGGAAGAGGGTGAATGCCAGTCTGTACGTTCTGGGTGACCCCATCATCTCTTCATCAAGCTGCTTGAGGGTTCAGAAAAGGTCTTTATGCAAATTCCCTTTGTAGACTTCCACTGCTTCTGGAGATACAATAGAAACTTGTTTAGGTGGGAAATCTGAATATTGAATCTCTAGGGGAATAATTATTCTGCTCTAGCTGTACCAGTATAATATTATTGAGTGTGTCATGCTAGGAAATAAAACCAATTTCTTTCTGAAGTAATTATACTTCATGCCATTGCCACATAGGGATGTTACAGGTAATACAGGAATGTGTAGTAAAGCCTGGAGCAATTTACTTTGGCCAAGTGAAATACAGCCAAAGTATTTGTCTGGCTAGCCTTGTAATACAAATCTCTGACAAACCTGCTGAAAACATGGTAGAAGAAAACCAGCAGTGAAACACAACTCTTGTGTTGTCTGTGGTCACCAGAAAGTAATATCTCACAGCTGGCTGCATCTTGAAGTGGGCTTCCAGTGAGTTCCTTTAATCAGGATGTTCAACAAGACCTGAAAAGTCAGCTGAAGAATACCTAGAAGTACAGACATGTGACTTGAGCTAGTCATGCATGGCTTGTGAGGTGTGGGTTGCCACTGGGGTGGTGTGTGCTGTCTGCCTGCTTGGGCAGTACCAGATCAGCACCTCCCTCTTGGCCCTTGTCCCTGGTTAGTCTCAGCTGTGTACGTGCAATCACCCCATGGATTGAACTGGTTTCCAACAGAGAGTGGGTGTAGGGCTGGCAGGGCCTGCTGGTGAGTCCTGGGGACACAGGATGTGGGAGATGTGACAGGAGATCCTTGGAAGGTGTGGTCAGTAGCTGTTTCCAGCAGGGAATGGCCCTTCTGTCCAGCACCACTGGCAGTATCTGAAGAAAGCTTGGTTTGGCAGCCTCTGCTCCAGGCAGATTGCAGCAGCAAATCCATGAGCAATGTGTTGATCAGTGATCAGTCTCCAGCTGCAGAATTTTTGAAGTTGCCGAACAGGAATTCTGCACTCCTAGAAATTGTAGAAAATAGAGAGCGCTCTTGACTGAAGTTGAACCCAGAGAGAGAGGCCCATTCTCTTATCTGTTGCCCACTGTTTAAACCAAGCTGAGTCTGCCACCTAGATAAGGTTCACAGATGCTGAAAATACTTTGGTTTTATTGCCAGTCTGTCTCTCAGTGCTTTGCCAATGCCTTTCATGTGTTGTGTTTAGGTGTGGAAACAGAGCTTTCTAACTTCTTTGAATGCATACAAGAAATAGAGCTCTAATTTTTCTCCACAAATAAATATAGGACTGTCTGATACCCTTGGTCTGTGGAAATGTGTGATTCTCCTGCTGCAGAATGAAGACTTGGTAGTAAGGGATGCTGCTGCTGAAGTGATACAAGTGGCACAGTCAGAAAAAAGGAGCAATGAAGGAACAGGTACGTTGACATTACTTTTAAATATTATTGAATGTTTTGGAGGCAAAAGTGTTTCTCTTCTCATCACAAATTTCTTGCTAACTGTAAGATGCTTCATCCATCTCCCAGAATTATGTACTATAAAAGATAACACCAAATTTGATGCTCACCATGCTTTATTATTTTACTTTTACTGTTCTTGGTTTAATTTGCATATGATACATGGAGATATAAAAAAGACAACAGCAGGACTAAGCTTTATGGTTTGTACTGTGATGAATCAATATTCACATAATTTCAGTTTGAAAGCTCTTTAATACCAGCTCTGGTCTAATAATACAATGCAAGACGCTCTTTGAATCCCACGTTGTTATAAGAGCCTAATCACAGATAGGAATCTGGGAAGCAGTATTCAACTCATTGATTCATTTTTAGACCTTGAAATCCATTTAGATCCAGATCAACAAAGACAATTCACAGCATAACCACAATGTGCTTTTAAGGATGTGGGCCTTTTGTCTGCTTGCCCTAATTTACTCAACCCTGTTAATTTTAAAATAGCCACAAAACTTGAGTAGGCTTAACTAATTAACATGCTTCACTTTGAGAGTCTTTGCTGACACATTCTTCCGTGTGTTGGGAATAAATTAGAGTTTACTACCAAGCTCATCACTCTCTGGTGGTCCCTGCTCTGTGCTACTCAGTAATGCCTGTACCAACTTGTCTGCAGTCAGTTCAAATTAATCAGCCTTCTCCATGTGAACTTCTGCTAGGTTGGAGATAAAGCAGCTCTCTGGTTTAAAACAAAATAAGAAAAGGCAGTAAAATGATGTTTGCCACTGTTGTAGATAGAGGTAGCCAGGAGTCTGCTCATGTGGCAGGTGTGGTTTTGAGCTGGCACTGTTCAGGCACAGAGCTGTGGGGTAGAAGAAGGTAAAAGGAGAAATATGGCATGGGCAGCTCTTATCTTCCTGGTAAATCCCACAGCTCTGACAGTTTCTCTAGTCCCAGCTACAGCTCTCTTGAGTATCAAGGGGTTCTGTGTGCCTCAGGTCCCTAGTGCTGGCCTTTGGGGACATCCTCAAATGTCTCAAGATGGTCCCTTCTTTAGGAATAATATGGTGCTGGATTGTCTCTCAGAGCCCTCTATCTCCTCCCTTCTTCCCTGTTGTATCCTGGTGCCAAGGGATATTTTCCTGTATCTGGGTGAGAGCTGTGTCCTCTGTCTCCTAATTAATGCTAAGGTCACCTCAGTGCTTGCTCTTATAGCTTACCACTTTGTAAAGCTGAAGTGACCATAGTTGAGAAGAATTGTTTTTTATTTGCTATGTTCCTAATTAGGATAGAGACCCCACTCCCCAAACTTCTGTTAACCCCTTAGTTACACTTAGCTGTGCCTTCCTGTTTTTTCATTTAAACTTCTTGCAATGAAATGAATGTCTGTCTTCTGTGACTAGAAAAGAATGCTGCATTTGAAAAGAGATAATTCAGTTTCCTTTCATGTCCATTTTTCATCATTGGTATTCCTTCTTGTGATCTTTTTTCCCCATTTAACTTTTTTCACTTTTTGTGATTTGCTTCCTAGCTTTTGGGGGAGCAATTTTGCCCTTGTGGTTTTTATTTATAACCAGATTAAAATAAACTCATCTTTGTATGTTGTTTGTTTACTTTCATTTACCCCCTTTCTTTTCATGTTCATGTAAGACTATGCAATATGTTTGTGTCTATGGTTTAGACTTTTCATGGATCACTAGACCTCTCTGTCGTGGGAATTTTTAAATTACATTCAAATATCTGCGTATTTTTTTCAAGTTTTCATACCATGAAAGTCTGATTTTTCATCACAGCACTGACTTTAAGATAACTGAACTCACACACTGAAATAGATAGAAGCTGTGAAACAGCTCTCTTTGAAATTCTTACTTTATAACAAATTACTGGATATGGTAAATTAACTGACTTTTCATTTCATTTTACAATGATAAATTAGTATTGTGGTCCAGTAGTTTTGTCATGAGATCAGAAAGATGACTTGAGATCAGAAATAGGAATAGATGTTTAGAAACCTGTTTTCATACATTCTGTAATTGGTTCACTTTTATGTCATTACCATTACCACTAGCTAACAGGAGAGAGTAAAGAGATAATTATAATTTCAGCTTCATTTGTGCATCAAAAGTGTTGTGTCCTAGTAGCCATTATATTTCCAGAAATGCTGCACTGTAGGAATGGGTTATGGTGTGTTTCATCTTTTACTGCTGTTAATTTGCCATACAGAGAGGAGGAATGCTCTTCACAAAATACAACCTCTGGACTTGCCAGAAATTTTGGTGCTAGCATCTTCATATCCACTCCTCACAAAATTCTCCTTTCTCACTATGTACACAGCATGTAAGGGAGGAGTAGCCTATAGCTGCCTGCAGAAGATCTGCATTTATTGTCAGCTTAGGGAATCAATGTCATAAGTGCTTCATTTATATTGAGATCCAGAAGAATTGGTGATTATAGCCTGGCAACTGCCCCTGCCCTTCCTGTGTAATACTAGCTGGCATCTTGTTTTCATGTGGAAGAGTGGGAGAGGTGATGTACTTGTGTGTTACAGTCAGACCAAAGCTGAATTAGCATCCTGTTCAGCAGACTAAGGTGAAGTTGAATTGTTGTTAACAGTAGCAAAGTCTATTTGCATAGACTGTTCATAGAGTTTTTGTAGCATGGTTCTCCTTTACATGCCTGTTGCTGAATAACAGCAGAAATGTGTGGCAGGATGATAGTGTCAAATAATAGGTGTTTTCATGTCATGCAGAGATGGTGAAACTGGAGGCAAAGGATCCTGCCTATTATAGTGTGCTTTCACTTCCAGTAACAGCTCCTATCTTGTGTAATTCTTTGAAATGCTACATGAGCTCTCCTGGAGGAGAATATGAACGTGGTTTCTTGTTTTTCCCTCGTGGTTTTGTTGAGGGCAAAACCCCCAGTCTCCTCAGGTAACTAATCCATGCAGCTTTGGATCACTGAAATTAGGAAAGCAGTAAGCAGTGGAGTCAGAAATGTGTGGTAACACGTGTGATACAAGAGCCCTGTGGAAATTGCAGCCCCAGGAGAAAAGTTCAAAAGACCAAAGGCTGATACACTGCCTATCCTCACCCTATCCTCACCCTACCCTGCTATCTACCTCCAAGCAAAACCCTACAAGCCCTCCTGTTTTCTTATAGAAGGAAAGAGCCTCTACTGTTACCAGTAAAGTTCACTTCTAAAATGTATTTTATTCATACAGAGAAGCCTGGTTTATGTTTTTAGTGTGTGCAAAAGCTCATATTCAGTAGGGGAAGTTACTGAGGTTGGATGATGGCAGTCATTTCTGAGCAGAGCAGGTCAAACAGAATTCTGTCTCACCAGAAGGGAGGAAAGCTTCTGTTTTCCTTGCTAAAAATACCAACTTAGCAGGTAGTTAAGGTTTTCCTAATAAGTGGAACAATATAATCCCCATCTGTAAGTCAGGGTATTGTGTGTACACTTTGTTGTTGTTTCCTCATGCATTGAGGTGTAAACCTCTGGCAGATTGTTTTATTCCTTTTAGTATGAGGGAGGGTACAGGAAGTATTGTATTCAGTGTAAAGGTAGAATAGTTGCTTTGAAATCTAATTAAATTAGTGACCCATGGCTGTGTAAAGTCTAGACCTATTCACAGCAGCATTTTTTTATACAGGAGAGTTACTTCTTANGTATTTAAAAAAAAACCCTTTAGTCAGCTTAACCTTTATGTTGGTAAATTACCAAATTAACCTTAAATGAGTTTAAGGGCATTTTTAGTGTCATCAACATTAGCACCAATTTAGCTGATTTTTAAAATTGAGCTGAATTAAGCTTAGATGAGCAATTAGATTTGCAAACTTGAGGAAATCTTTTGAAAGTGCCTGAATGATTTAGCAGCCTAAATACTCTTCTGGAATATAATTGAGGACTTCAGGGACTTTTTGCTACTTTTGTTGTGAAATAGCATTTTTGTACAGAGATGAGCAAGTTAGCTCCTGGGCTCAGCTGTGTGGCTGCAGCAGAGCTTGTGCAGCCCAGGCACAAGCTGAGTGCCACCTCAGCTTGTGCCTGNTTGTATTCAGTGTAAAGGTAGAATAGTTGCTTTGAAATCTAATTAAATTAGTGACCCATGGCTGTGTAAAGTCTAGACCTATTCACAGCAGCATTTTTTTATACAGGAGAGTTACTTCTTATAAGATGATTTAAGCTGGGGAAACAAGAGTGCTTTTTCCCTACTGGTGATCGCTTTGCTAATATCCTGAAAAATGCAAGTATCTGTGTTAGAACAAAAACTGTATTTTTTGGTGTCATTTTCCTCTATGATTTTTTTTTAAATCTAGAGAAGAATTATATGAAGTAAAGTTATGAGTTTAACAGTATTAGAGAAGTTTGAATAAACTATTTTTCTACCATTATAGCCAAGCCAATCAAATTCTATAAAATTCTGTATTAAAAAAAAACCCTTTAGTCAGCTTAACCTTTATGTTGGTAAATTACCAAATTAACCTTAAATGAGTTTAAGGGCATTTTTAGTGTCATCAACATTAGCACCAATTTAGCTGATTTTTAAAATTGAGCTGAATTAAGCTTAGATGAGCAATTAGATTTGCAAACTTGAGGAAATCTTTTGAAAGTGCCTGAATGATTTAGCAGCCTAAATACTCTTCTGGAATATAATTGAGGACTTCAGGGACTTTTTGCTACTTTTGTTGTGAAATAGCATTTTTGTACAGAGATGAGCAAGTTAGCTCCTGGGCTCAGCTGTGTGGCTGCAGCAGAGCTTGTGCAGCCCAGGCCGGTGCTGAGTGCCACCTTCACTGGGTGCAGTGGGAGCATCTTTGAAAATCAGTCCAATGTTATTGTTACATCTCTATGTTTTTGAGTAATTCTGAGCATGATGTAGTCAGTTTTAACCCACTGGCTAAAATTTCAGATATATTAACTCAGTTCCTTTGGTTCCATTTCACATGCTTAAGATATAGCAATAGCTGATACTCCTGTGCCAGGAGTTTCTGAGCAAAAGACAAAGTTCTCTTTTCTTCTCTTGGTGGTTGCTCCCTTCTTGATAGAGTCTACTTTTTATCTTTGGTGAAAATGATCAGTGAAAGTGACAAGTGTCCTGCTTTTTTGATTCACCAGCAAGGAAAAATGAATTTATTAGCTAGCTGGTTTAAAGAAGCTGGCTCCACCTTCTGAACTGACTTTTCACCATCTTATTGGGAAGGGGATGGCACTACAGAGCAGATTGAGTTAAGATTCCTGTGGAAGTCTTCACTGCTGGGTGTTGACTGTTTTAAAGGCCCACACTACTTCAGGTTTATCTTATTGTTTCAGGCATGTAGGAGCATTTCAGAAACTTTTATTTTGTTTCTTTGCCAGCAAGTATAAATGTGTGTAAAGGGAGAAGATAAAATGTGCTGCTTGAGGTGGTAGTGGGGGAAGAAAAAATATCATTGAATTAGATTGAAGCACTGAAAAATTTTCAAGGTGTCTCTGAATTCTCTTTTAGACTTAGAAAGACTTTAGACCTTAACCATCTGACTGGGTAGAACCTTTCTCTGTGAACCATGCTGTCACCTCAGCATGGAGAACAGCAAAGCTGCTTGTTGCTTGCACCTCAATTTTCTTTTTCACACATCATTAGTGTAAAAGTCAAGGCAAATTCAAACCAAACAGCTTCATGAGCCTAGAGTAGGTGTGGCTGTCATGCTTGTGAGTGGAAGAAGGTTTATGTGTGGGGGTTTTTTGGCACAGTGATGGTGTAAATAAGCCTTAGCAGAGGTACAGGAAGTTCAGGGACGATCAGACTTGCTATATTAACATTTGAAAGAAACAAGGGGAGAAGAAATCCTGCTCAGATTTATGTTTCTTGTTCCTGTCCTCTAAAAATCTTCCTTGTTGAACCTAAAGCTGTGCAAAAGGTTTCATACATGTGTGCCCTTAGGAGATCTAGTAAGTCACTTGAGGAAGAGATAAGAGATAAGCAGTCTGTGTGATGTTAATGCAGCACAATGGTCTGGCAGTCATCATCAACACCAGTGATATCAGCAAATCATGGGTGACTGGCATGATCCCAAAACTTGTACCCCAAATGTCCTTTACAACTAGTCTATGAAGCATTTCAGGACAAGTGGCTCAGATTTCATCTACTCCAGTTGCTAATGAAACAGCTATGAGTAAGTGCTGGGAAAACCTAAAATGCTAAATGGACCTTGGTAGTGTTTAAATGCTAAAAATACCATTAACATTGGTGGCTGCATTAGCTGCACAATTAAAGCATCCTACATATTGCATGGGAAACAGTGAAGAAAGAGATTTTACTTTATTCATTGCCTCATTTGCTTGTTGGCATTAGAAACTGTGTTCAAACTATTCATTAAAGTAAATGCCAACTTTGTCCATAGCAGAAAAGGCTTTTCTTGCTCATGTTTATTATTGGGTAAATGCATTAAATAGATTTCTTAAAGCTTTAGTTCATGAGCATGTCAAGTTAACCCCTCTCCCCAGACCTGTTTGCTTGCCAAGTGCTAAGTCCATGCTGTGGCATTGGAGATGAGAAAATAATTGGGGGTTAGAAGCTGTGCCCCACTGCTGTGTGCAGTGTACATGGTTTAAGTCACTGTGTCTCTCTCAACGAAATATAGAGAAGAGATGCCAGCAAACTGTTCAGAACTGTCCTTTTCATGTGATTGGTGTGTTCATGCTCTTGCCAGACTAGGGGATGGATTACCCACCATTTACTCTACTTCCATGCTGTAGGTGTAGCCTTCCAGTGAGGCAGGTGGGAGGGCTGTGGTGAATAAAACAAATGTCAGGTTACTCTGATCCTGGGCAAAGATTAGTGTGGAAGGTTCTACTCTTCTCATGCACTAGGTGACTTGCCCTAATGTTCAGGTTAGGCTAATGGGCCTCTGAGGCCCCAGACAGCTCCTTTAGTTGTGGCTCTTAAAACCAGTTCTGGCAGCTGCCTGGCTTTGAGGAGTAAGTGGTAATTGCCCAAACATAAACTAGGGAATTGCATGCATGCAGACTGGTTTAAGGATGCATTAACTGGCAAGATCATAGATGATGAAATTTCCTTTGGTTGATTAAAGTCAAACTTGTGCATTTTCTTCTCTATTCTGACATTTGATTTTCCTCTGTTCAGAGGTTTGGTGGAGGAGTTACAAAAAGCATGAAGTCAGAAGAACCTGGCTGTAGAAAGAGCTTGCTGATACTGCTGCCTGGAGCTCTTCCACTAGCCAACCTGAGAGTGGAGTGGTTGCTAGTGCTGTGGGTGGGTGGCTACAGCTGCACACAGAATTCTGAACACTTTCATTCTAGACACGTGACTTGCTGTGATACAGCTGCTATGGTGTGGAAAGTTAACAGCTTCCCTCAAATGGATGAATTTCAGGTCCTTGCTAATGCCATGGGTAGGTAAAACAGCGTTTTGGAAAGACCATTTAAAATGCACTTATTACCTTTCATGATTTTCAAGCTGCCTTGAGAATTGCTTATAATTTTGGAACTTGTTGGTGAGAAAAATCTCCCAGACAGATCTTGTGATATGCCACGGGTTCTTGGGCACAGTCCAGAAGTTCTCACAGTGTTGTCTGGGTTACTAATGGAAAACTGCTAATCATATTAGCCAAAATATGTTTATGTTCCCTGTACTGGGGACAATTGGAAAGACAGTTAATGAAATTTTTTTCTGGAATCAGCTCAAGGATTTCTTCCGCTTTGTGAATATTCTTGATAACTGCATTCTGGTAACTGGATGTGCAGCTCACTAAACCGAATTTCTAAGCCTGCTATGAAAGAGGAGCCTTTTGAGCTGAATGTTAGGATTTAAATGGGAGGCATTTATCCAAATGGCCTTTAAGCAGTAGAAAGCAGAATAGACATAGACAAGACCCATCCAGGCAGAAGAGAATATGAAAAAGATGCAATACAGTCAAAAGCAGAAAAAAATCACAGCAAAGCAGAGCTGTTCCTGTTGCAGAATGATTTTCTACAATTTGAGGTTTATTTTCAGAAAATTGTGTGTGGAATCTCTGTGATAGTCTGTTACAAGGAATATGTCTTGAGGCCTCAGTGGAGAGGTGTAAAGCAGTAGCAGCAGTTTGCAGTATTCTGTTCAAACACGGTGTAGGACTTTGTATTGAGACACTGTAAGGTGATGAGATCTCTTCAGTTCCATTAGATAAGGCCTGTTGAGGACAGGGGGAAGGTCACACAGCTGGGTGTGTATTCTGGGAATGCTCTGACGTGGGCCCTGGCAAAGGAGGCAGTGGGTGCTGCCCGGAATGACCAGAACACTCTGCAGGGTGAAGTGCACCACATGTTACTGAAGAGTAGTGTAATCCATGAAAGGGAACATCACTGATAGGTACTCTTAAGCTGTCTGTAATTGTAGGATCATAAGTAGATAGGGTTCAAACAGAAAAAAAAGACAGCATTCTCCTTAAAATATTCAGTGTTGAACCTTCTGCTTAAGGGCCCCTGACTCTGGCTGCATCATTTTATCCTTTCCAAGCTTTTAATGGTCAATACTTCTCATGCACCTGCATGGAGAAGGATTTATAAGGAGAGACAAATATGTAATGATGACCATATAAATCTTGGCAAACTAAGTAAGTGGCAAATACCTGTGCTGTTTGGTGACTACTCAATGACTATGATGACCTCACATTTAAGAAGTTTCTTCCAGAGAGCAAAATGACACGTGGTAAAGATTATGAAACACTTACTGTGGCTAGAAGCTGTAATTTGGGGTTTTTTTTACATCTTCTGTAGTAATTCTAAGAAGGTAACAATTACATGTCAGTTGCAAGGATGAAAGAATTGAGGTCTAGGANGTCTTCCTTAGATACAGAGGAAGAGTTGGATGAAAATATGACTTAAATATTTTTGTTCAGAAACTCTGTGGTGATTACTTTTGGGCTCAGGGACCCATCACTGAATTTGCTGACTGCTTTTTTTTTTCCCCTTTCTGATATGAATGTAGAGTAAGGCTGTTCGTTTTCCACAGCTTACCTCCTAAACTTGGAAGTCTTTGTGTGTGAGTAAAATATTAATGAAGAAGCATTGACTTGAAACCAGAGTGAATACACATACTCCTGCAGTTCTGTATGAAACTTCCTAAGGTTATGAAGCCAGGTTTTCTGATAAAAGTGTAAAAGTGTTGTTCCTGTTAGCTTAGCAAGTGTGTGCCCTTTTGATATAAGCAAAATTGGCACCATTGATGATCATCTGCTTTGAAAGCATTTCACTTTATTTCTGAGACAGATCCATGGTATTTCAGTCTAACAAAAATTGCTTTGATTTTTACTCCTGATTAATCATAGAAGAAGTAAGCAGCAGTCTTAATTATCTTCATTGAAAAAGTAATTTTGCAAACTAGGCCAGTAAACTGTGAAATCAGCCTCTGCAGAAGTGAACAAAAACTGAAGGACTGATGATATTCTTCTGAATAGAGCTGTTTTGTGCTTTTTCTAAACAAGCTGGAAGTGCAGACGACTCAGTGCTTTGGAGCAAATGTACTCTGCTCCACAAGAGCATGACAGATTGTCAGGGAAGGCCAGGGGAAAAGAAATTGTTCTATTCACCCTACATTGGCTAGTTTTTACACCTAGGCCAGGAAGAGTTGTGAGGGTTTGCTGTTTTGGTTTCTTGTTTGCTTTTTGTGGCTGGCATTCTACATTGCTAACTGTGGGCATGCTAATAATCAAGAAAAATATTAAGCTCTAAAATAATATCTAGACTTGTGAAATATTATTTTAACAGATTAATTAGAGATGTAATTGAAGTTCTGTGATACAAGAAGTTTGCAACAGTTGGCCTGTAGTCTCTATGGCATTTTGCCACTGTACTCAACTCTTGTTACACCAGGGTTTAGGTGTTTTATTTGAATTAATTGACTCCAATTTTATTAGCTAAAAAAAACTGAAATGAAACTTGCACTTACGAGGTTGTAGCTTGTTCTTTATCTCTAAAAATGAAATCTGGGCACAAATTTTGTTATTTTACTTACCAGTTGCCTTAGCCCTG